>PVIJ01012791.1:0-20073 GCA_004024925.1 Scalopus aquaticus
GTATGGAAGCAACCCAGATGTCCAAAAATAGATGATTGGATCAAGAAGATGTGGTACATATACACAATGGAATACTATTCAGCATGGAAAGAAGATAAACACATGCAATTTGCAGTGACATGGATGGAATTAGAGGGGATCATACTCAGTGAAATAAGCCAGAAAGAAAGAGAAAAATATCGAATGGTTTCACTTATAATAGGACTATAAGGAAACCAAATAGGAGAGAGACAATCAGCGGGGGGTGGGGGGGTGGGAGGGAGGCAGAGGGAGGGAAGGAAAAGGGCACAGGATGGAATAAAGAAGAGCGCAGGGGACCATGGAGATAGTCACGGGTGAGTTGGTGGTGGGCTACCCAAGGGGAATACAAAATGTAAAAGACATAAATAACAATAAAAATATATATTAAAAAAGTGTATCATTATATCTCATAAACTTAACCTAAAGCTATACCATCATTTGTTATGTTCACAATTTATTTTAAACTGGAAAAATAATGGTTTGGTAACTATATCTTTCATTTCAATGTACCTTTTTGTATCTACTGGCATTGTAAATAGTTTTACCGAAGATGTTAGGTAACAATGTTACAATGTTGTCTTTTATTATTATTGACATCTTATATTCAGACAGAAAACAGTCAGAATGCGATCTTAATTTATTTTTCATACAATTAAAATATCTTTTTTTAAAGTGTAGACATAGATATTTTCTTAATTTATGTAAAATAAATTTTATTATTCTAGTAACTGAAACTATATATATATATATAAATATATATATATATATGTATATAAATATATATATATATATATATAAAGAAACTGAAACACTAGTAATATATTCTGAATCAGTGAAAAGCAACAAATCATCAGAAAGTGTATATAGCATTATTTTTTATAAGTATGGAGGCTTGGCCCTCCCTGATGGCATGGGGGTTACAATCTCAGCACTATCAGGCTATTGCCAGCCACTGTGGCATGAGTTCAATCCCAGGTCAGGGAGCTGACCCACAGGGCGCAGCAGACCTCCCCGCTGTCCCCTCAGCAGTGTATTTCAGTAGATCTGCCTTTTCTGCTCCCCACTCTGTCTCTGGTAAATCCTCTCACCCCCGCACCTCTGGCCTACACTCCAGTTCTTGTATGCATAAATAAATAATATAAATGTTTAATAAAAAAAATGCCCAATTCTCATAAAAAAAACTGGCACATTTTGAGATCTAGACGTAAGACCTGAAACCATAAAATTTATAGAAGAAAATATAGGCAAAACTCTACACGACATACATTTCAGCAAAATCTTTAACAACACATCCCCCAAAGCGAAGGAAGTGAAGGACAAGATAAACAAGTGGGATTACATCAAAATAAAAAGCTCTGTACAGCAAAAGAGACATTAACCAAAACAGACAGCCTACCAACTGGGAAAAGATCTTTGCACACAATACATCCAATAAAGGACTGATAACAAATATTTACAAGGAACTCACACAACTCAACAAAAACAAAGCAAACAATCCAGTCAAAAAATGGGCAGAAGAGCTCAAAAGGCACTTCTCCAAAGAAAAGCAAATGGCCAACAGATACATGAAAAAATGCACAACATCACTTATAATCAAGGAAATGCAAATCAAAACCACTATGAGATACCACCTCACACCTGTGAGGATGGCACACATTAAAAATACAGGCAACATAGATATGTGGCCTTAATTCTGGGTATTCTATTCGATTCCATTGGTCTTTCTGTCTGTTTTTGTTCCAGTACCATGCTGTTTTTATTATTATGGCTTTGTAATATAGTTTGAAATCAGGGAGTGAAATTCCCTCGTTTTATTTCTTTTTAGTTGGGAGGGGAGGGGCCACATATCTATGAACAACTAATCTTTGACAAAGGAGCAAAGAAAATGCAGTGAAACAAGGACAGTCTATTCAATAAATGGTGCTGGGAAAACTGGACAGCCACATGCAAAAAAAATGAAGCTAGACTACTACCTCACACCCTGCACAAAAGTCAACTCAAAATGGATAAAAGACCTGGATGCAAGACCTGAAACCATAAAATGTATAGAAGAAAATATAGGCAAAACTCTACATGACATACATCTCAGCAAAATCTTAAAAGACACATCCCTCAAAGAGAAGGAAGTGAAAGACAAGATAAACAGATGGGATTATATCAAAATAAAAAGCTTCTGTACAGCAAAAGAGACATTAACCAAAACTAACAGACACCCTACTAACTGGGAAAAGATCTTTGCACACAATACATCTGATAAAGGACTGATAACAAAAATTTACAAGGAACTCACACGACTCAACAAAAACAAAGCCAATAACCCAGTCAAAAAATGGGCAGAAGAGCTCAAAAGGCACTTTTCCAAAGAAGAAAAGCAAATGGCCAACAGATACATGAAAAAATACTCAACATCACTTATAATCAAGGAAATGCAAATCAAAACCACTATGAGATACCACCTCACACCTGAGAGGATGGCAAACATTAAAATTACAGGCAACAACAAATGCTGGAAAGGATGTGGAGAAAAAGGAACTCTTCTACACTGCTGGTGGGAATGTGAACTGGTCCAACCACTATGGAAAGCTGTATGGTGATTCCTCAAACTGCTCAACATGGAGCTTCCATATGACCCAGCAATCCCACTTTTGGGAATTTACCCAAAGGACACAAAAACACTAATTTGAAAGGATACATGCACCCGTATGTTCATTGTGGCACTGTTCACAATAGCAAAGGTATGGAAACAACCCAGATGTCCAAAAATAGATGATTGGATCAAGAAGATGTGGTACATATACACAGTGGAATACTATTCAGCATTCAAAGAAGATAAGCACATGCAATTTGCAGCAACATGGATGGAATTAGAGGGAATCATACTCAGTGAAATAAGCCAGAAAGAGAGAAAAATATCGAATTGTTTCACTTATAACAGGACTATAAGGAAACCAAATAGGAGAGAGACAATCAGCGGGAGGGAGGGGGGAAGCGGGGGGAGGGAAGGAAAAGTGCACAAAATGGAATAGAAAAGAACACAAGGGGCATGGAGATGGATCACGGGTGAATTGGTGGTGGGCTACCCAAGGGGAATACAAAATGTAAAAGACATAAATAACAATAAAAATATATATTAAAAAAAAGAAAGGAAGAGGTTAAATCATTACTATTTAGATAGAATACATGTACCTGGAAAACAAACAAAAAAAAAAATTGGAAAGCCCTGCTAAAACATTTGATACAATTTATTGATAGAATATTGATAGTAACATAACAAGTTATAAAATCAATATACAGAAAGCAATAGCATATATATATATATATTATATATATATATATATATCTACTTGGAAGATATAAAAATCCCTTTTATTTGTGAAAAAAAATACAGGCAACAACAAATGCTGGAAAGGATGTGGAGAAAAAGGAACTCTTCTACACTCCTAGTGGGAATGTGAACTGGTCCAACCACTATGGAAAGCTGTATGGCAATTCCTCTAACTGCTCAACATGGAGCTTCCATACGACCCAGCAATACCACTTTTGGGAATCTACCCAAAGGACACAAAAACACTAATCCAAAAGGATACATGCACCCATATGTTCATTGCGGCACTGTTCACAATAGCAAAGGTATGGGAGCAACCCAGATGTCCAAAAATAGATGATTGGATCCAGAAGATGTGGTACATATACACAATGGAATACTATTCAGCATTCAAAGAAGATAAACACATGCAATTTGCAGCGACATGCATGGAATTAGAGGGGATCATACTCAACGAAACAAACCAGAAAGAAAGACAGAAATATCGAATGATTTCACTTATAACAGGACTATAGGGAAACCAAATAGGAGAGAGATACTTGGGGTGTGGTGGTGAGGAGGATAAGGGCACAATATGGACTAGAAAAGGACACAAGGGACCATGGAGATGGATCACGGGTGAATTGGTGGTGGGTTACCCAAGGGAAATACGAAATGTAAAAGATGTAAATAACAATAAAAATATATATTAGAAAAAAAACTGGCACACCAAATTCAGTAGCATATTAAAATTGTTATGCACCATGACCAAGTGGCACTTATTCAGGAACTCATGGATCACTCAACAATCAAAGCAATGCCTCCCATGAAGTGAATAAAGGGAAAAAATGTGATAATTTCAATAAACGCAGAAAAAGGGAGAGTTAGAAGGAGAGGACAGGGAGGAGAGGGAGAGGGAGGCAGGAAGAAAGGATGGAAGGGTGTTCCTACAATATATTAAAGGGCATTCTAGAAAATAACCACTGTGAAACAGGGAGAGCTTTCTCCTTATGATCAGGAACATAACCACCTGTGTTTACTGTTGTACTCAAAATTCATGCCAGAGTAATAACACAAGGGAAAAAAATAAAATGTATTCAATTTGGAAAGAAATAAGTAAACAGCTTTATACAAAGACCACATAATTTTATATGTAGAAAATCCTAAAGAATTAATAAAACACTATTAGCGTTAAACAAATACAGTTAAGTCACAAGATTGAGTATCAATACTCTTATTATTTGAAATCCCATCCACTGGCAATATGTAATCTGAGAAGAAGAAATCAATATACTTATGGTAGTAGCTGAAAGAGTTAAATACCTAGAAATAAATTTAGCCAAAACAGAAAAGACTTGTACACTGAAAATTATAAAACATTCCCGAAAGAAAATATATACATAAATGGAAAGACATTTAAAGAAAACAACCAAATATATAAACCTTTCCTCAATGACTTCTCGTGATATCAGTTCCATTAAAACGAAGTTACATTTAAAATTACAGCTTGATAAGGTAACACTTAATTAGTCAATAAAAGTTTATTGAGTGATTATTATCCTCTATGCCCGAGGTAACTCAGTGAACTAAGTAGTCTCTCATTATAGGACATTTACATTCTAGCAAACAGACATAGATAATAAGGAATAAATATGTATATGTTCATTGAGATCCCATTTTAAAATGTTTCACTACAAGTGAGGAGACTGGGTGATTATTCTGTGTAGAATTTTTAATTGAATATAAGGTCCTCTTGGTCATAACCATTACTATATTTTCCCATTTGATCTGAAAATATTAGAATTCATTAATTAAACAATAAGCTGTGTTGCCTTTAATTGTTTTATTGGCCTTATTCCTCATTTTTGCATTTGGAAAATGAACAAAATTTTTGTTTGCTTCTTTTGAGGTATTTTCCTCCTTAAATTATAATATATAGCATATGACAATCATTAAAACACCACCAAATCAGCAAAAATATACTGGTATAACACTGAAATCTTTCAAAATAATTATTAATGAAGTTGAACTAATCTTCTTAAATGCTTTTGGATTTCCACTTAGTACAGCACCTGTTTATTATTCATCATCAATTAGAGGTAGATTACCTTTGAAAACATATGAATATTTAAATTAACCTTTGCTTGGGATACTTATTAAAATAAATATTTATAAGTAGTTATAGATATGTTTTGCTCTTGAAATCTAAATTATCAATTAACATATCGTTTTACTTTATTTAACACTTTCTAGAGCAAGTCAGTTCAAATATAATTTACCCACACCTTCAAATCAACATTTTATTTATGTATGCTGCGCCTGTATTTGAAACCTTTCCAAGGTTTTAACAGTCCGGTGACACAGATGATGTTACATTAGAGTCAGTATCCCAAGTTGCTTGTTTGTATTCCCAACACCAAAGAAAGGCTCTTCAGGACTCTGGAAAATTCTCACCTATATACCTGAGTGAGGTCTTCTGAATGCTCACAGATCAGTCTACCCGGTAGTCACCACTATATCTGTCCTGTTCTTTGTTCTATCTTGATTCACCTTGGAACCTGGCTCAGGCCCCCTTGGTGCTATGGTTGCTTTCCGATCGCATAGAAGACCAATCTTCATGCCAGAGGTGATGCCTACCAAGGCTTTTGAAAACTTCTCTCATCTTCCTGCCAGACAACATTGAATTCTTTACAAAAGGGCAAATCAAGTGCCTTAGGCACACAGCCTAAAACTTTCTCTCAGGAAAACAGCTTCTTAGGACTTTACATCTAATTTCTCCTTTCGCAGGGAATGAAATTCCGTTCAAAGATATCAGCAGGGCACAGATTCCATACTTTCCCATCTGTTATCTTTCTTTTATTGAAATTCTCCTAGCTGGGGTGCCTCCTTATCACACTTAGCATGAACAGTGAGACATGCGCCTTTTGGGTTTGCTGACTCTTGCTAATGGAGTTCCAGGCAGTGAGTGACTCTCTTGCCCTTCAGCAGGCTCTGAAGCTGGTCTCTGCAGCAGGTGTACACGGGCTAATTTCTGCAGGTTGTGATGAAGCTGCTATGGCAGAGCCGAGTGAGTGGATAAACTTCCTTATCTCCTTGTTTCTCAGTCTGCTCTTTAAAAATTGAAGGGGAGGGCCTACCTGGTGGCGCAGCGGTTGAGCGCTGCACTGTGGAGCTGTGGGCGGCACATGATGCAGGTTCGAGCCCAGCCCAGGAGAGTCCCACATGGCACAGCAGACCTCTCCTGCCTCACCCGCTGCTCCCCTCAGCAGTGTATTTCTGATCTGTCTGTTGTGCTCCCCGCTCTGTCTCTGGTGGGCCCTCTCGTCGCCCCACGCCTCTGGCCTGTGCCCCAGCTTGTATAAATAAATCTTAAAAAAAAAATTGAAGGGGATAATAATAATGCACATCAGTGGAGTTAAGTCAGATGACTTACAAAATGTCTTGAGCACAGACCAGACGTATTTAGTACCTTTATATTTATACTAAATATTTATACTTTATATTTAGTATCTTTGTCTTGCGTCAAAAGATGAAATCAGGCATTTGGATGTGATTCATTTGGAACTTTGGGAAATTGAGAACTGATTTGCTGTTTGTCTTTATGATAGTTTCCTCCTTTAATTATAATATATAATGTATAACAACATATTAAGAATACATTCTGAAAAAAGTCAAATGGTACAATACTAAAATATTTTATGTAATTAATAATGAAGTTGAACACGTCCTGATCTGTTCCTTGGATTTCCATTTTTGTACAAGACCTGTTCAATCATATTGTCCAGTTTTATGTTTTTATACTGACAGCACTCTTTATGTATTTCATATCCCAATTATTTTATCAGTTATGTGTTGCAAAAATCTCATATATATATATATATATGAAATTTATATATATATATATATATATATATACTTTTTATTCTACTCATCACGTCTTCAACTTAATATGGTGGTCAAATTTAGCACTGGTTTTCTTTGCCAAGTATTTTCCTTACTTTTGGATGCCCTGAAATGATTACTTCCTGTGGAGAGATCAGGAGAGTATCTGCTGTGTTTTGGGCCGAGGGGAGGGAACATGGTCTGAACTTAACCCACTGCTGGACCAAAGGTGCAACCGAAAGCTCTCCCCGCCACCCTGCAGGGCCCTGGAACCAATGTTCTGCTGTTCCTACAGCCGGAGCTGTTTCCAGGTTCCACCCTGAGAGCATTCTGGGCACTTGGAAGCACCTGGCAGGGCACGTGGCCAAGTCAAGTGCAGGTACATCCCGGCGCCCCAGTCTGGAGGACAGACCCAGAAATCCGCTTCCCTTGTGGCTGCAGAAGACCATTGTAGGGTAAATGAAAAATCATCAGGATTTTCCACCCTTCCATCAATGCCTACATGCGTGCCTGATGGCGGGCACCTGGAGTGGGGTGTGGGCGTGTGTGAGTGGGCGCACCTGGGCCTGGAGAGACTGGGCTTATGAGGGCAGCATCACGGAGGAGAGCGGCAGAAGCAGTGGAAGAGAACAGATCACGGAGCAGAGGACCTTTGGGGTGCAGTAGCGAGACCACAAGGGAACGCCTGAGAGCCCAAGAGAGTGAAGATTCCCCGGGGGCAGGGAGGCCTGCCAGCTTCCCGGTCCCCTGGCTCCCTTGCCTGCCCTCGACCTGGTGGCTTCTCTACAAAAGATCATTCAAAGCCTGAAAAGCCACCGAGGGTTCCAGGGCTTCTCCTTTTGACCCATCTGCGCAGCTCCATAGAGAACCTGCTTTGCTCTCCCTGCCCCGACAACCAGCCTCCTGTAAGTTCCCTTTGTTAAAACCGCCCCCTTCCAATCTAGAGGCATCTGCCTCATCCTGGGGTCTCTGCTTGCCCACTGTCGTTTGTTTTTGTTTTATGGGCAGGGAAGCATTTTGGAATTTCACCCAGGGAATTCTGGAGGTTGAGGCATTTTTGGTATAAAACTATTTCAAGATGTATTTTCTTTTTTATCCCTTTTTAACCTGGCCAAGTTCATTATGAGTTTTATAGAAATTTTGTAGATTATACATTTGTGTAGGATTCCTTTCTTTTTACTTTTCTTAATTGACATTGGGTGATACATTTTCAGGTGTTCATCGTTAACAATCAATATGTGTATATACAATATGAAGTGCACTCTTGGAAATTCTGTGTTCTTTTCAGAAAGATGATTATCCAAATAACCTAGTATGTATTACTAGAAGTGAGATCCTGTTTTTATGATTTTGAAAATATTCAAATATCCAAAACAGTATTTTTTTGTACTGTTTTATATTTAGATGCTTTAGGAAAGGGAGACTAACTTAAATCAGCAGCTTTTTCAAGTTAACAGCTCAATAAGAATATCTTCACTCTGTGGTTCAAACCTTACTTTTGAAATAGTGAAACTGTTTCCTTTTATGTTGACTTAAATGTAGAACTATTCCAAGTTAAATTTTTCATGTGTGAATTTCAACATAAACTTAAAACCAAATAGTGGTTATAAAGCATGAAACATTTGAAAATGATAATTATGTCTACAAAATAAAAGTGTGATTTATAATTTTATTAAGCTATATTGGTCTTTATGTCACTTCCCAATATTTTCAGTGAAATCATTTCAAAACATTTGTCCTACAAAATTATCTATTTAGGTGGGAAGAAGGGCCTTGTGCAAAATCAAGCTAAATTTTTCCAGATTGCCTAATTTGCAATGTAACAGGTTTTGTTATGTTTTCCCTCAGGAAACTGTTACTTCTAGAAGACTACTTTTGGCCTTCAGTTCACATTGGACTAAAAGTGGAGCCACTCTGATAAACAGAATGAGGAGAAAATAATATTCATTTTGTTGGAAACTCAAGATGAAGAGCAATAATGATGAAAAACATGGTAGGTTTGGCTTTGTAATCTTGTTTAAACCTACAGTTTAATAAGTGTAAGGAAGTTTCCTTAGCGTGACACAATATTTGGAAGAGTGAATGAAATACTTTTGCAACCTCATAATATTGGTCAACTAATGAGACCAGCTTTGTATTGTAAATCACAGTAATTCCCTCTGTTCCATCTTTATTCATAGGTTTGGGTTTGTTTTGCCTATATGTAAAATGAACAAGAGATACATATGGTTCATGTAATCCATAATTAGATTATAAATCTTCAGAGATGAGAATGACGTCATGGCCATCATTTTCTCCTTCGTTGAGGGTTTGAGTTCATTCCAAGTCCTCTTTCAGAAATCTTCTTCATTCACGACTTTTTAATCTAAAAAGTTTATCTTCTGTCTATCACTTCGTTTAAACAATTGCTTCCTCTTCAGTGAAATGTTAAATAAGTGTATTCATTATAATCTTTAAAAAGTCTACACATAGTGTTTATATGTAGTTTATATAGTATATATAATATATATATATATATGCATATATGTAAAGTAACATACCTCAATCACAGATTTCAAGTTTTAGAATGGAAATGTTTCTTCATCTGCATTTACTTCTTACCTAGTCTCCTAATCCACAGCAAGTATCTGGTTTCCTGTCTGCCCCTTTCTCTGATACATTTTAAATTATTTATGCCAGGTTCATTTTGCACATTAACATGCTCCATTGTAAATTCTCCATTCTAAATACAGCAAATAAAATTTTTTATTTGCTTTTGAATGTAGTGAAAGTTACTGTTTTCCTTTATAATTCTTGCTTTGAATGTATTATTTAGAAAAATTTTCTCTGCTTCCAAATGACATATTCCTATGCATTAATAGGTGTTTTTATAAATTTTTCAATTTTTAAATTCATATGCAAGAAAGGTTAACATTTTTATATACAATTTTATTAATTTTGAAAATTACACAGAACTGTGGAGCCCAGTTCCAGTACAAACCCTGCCACGGA
The DNA here is from genome assembly GCA_004024925.1 of Scalopus aquaticus. Lineage (NCBI taxonomy): Eukaryota > Metazoa > Chordata > Mammalia > Eulipotyphla > Talpidae > Scalopus > Scalopus aquaticus. The sequence continues at coordinate 10,199 of PVIJ01012791.1, forward strand.
ATTCCTCTGTGCTCTTTCATTCAAGTATCCCTTCCAACCTGAACCTCTGGTACCCACTGATATTTTCGCTTTCCTATATTACTGCTTTTTCCAGAAAGTCATAAAAATGGGATTTTATAGGATAGATCCTTTTGAGTCTGGCTTCTTCCAGTTTGCTTACTATATTTTTGATGTTCAGCCATTTCATCGAATAAAATCCACAATTTGTTCCTTTTATTGCTGAGGAGGACTCCTTAGTCTGCCATGTACCACATATTCTATCTATGGCACAGTAGGTTGACTTTTGATTTGTTTCATTTGAGACAGTTTTACATCAATCTACTTTAAACATCAGTGTATGGACTTGTGTTGGTAAAGTCTTCAAAAACACTGAGAATGAGGATCCTGGCCTTTATGGTAAATGAATTCTTTCACTAAGAAACCACCAGATGACTTTCCGACATAGCTGTGTCATTTGTGCATTTCCTTAGAGCAGTGGAAGAGATTTCCAGGTTGCTCTGTTGCATCATCACCAGATCCTTGTATTAGTCTTCTGTAGGTTTGTGCTTTTCGAATATGTGTATGATGTGTTTTCCATTTGCACTTCCTTAGTATCTTTCATGTGGTTATTTGCAACCCGTGTACCTTCTTCCTTGAAAGGCCTGCACGTATCTCTACCTATTTTCATTTACTTGCTTCTTAGTAATATTTCGAGAATTTTAAGAGTATATTCTTGATACACATTCTGTTCTGCTGTGTAAGATAAGTGATTTGCAAAAATTTCCTTCCAGTTCTTTGCTTATCTTTATACTAGTTTAACAGTTCTTTTATTAGAGCAAAATTTCATAAACAAAAGAATCTACTTAATTTTTAACTTACAGATTTTGATTTTGGTATATACTATCTGCAAATTATTTGCTGACATAAAGATTTTTCTGCTGTGCTTTCTTCTCAGATTTGGACACTTTCAGTTTGTATTTTGGTTTAATTGATTTTGACTTAATTTTTGCATAAATGTGAACTACTGTTTGTGGTTCACTTTTTTTGCATAAAGTATGCAAAAAACTTTTGTCCAGTTATACTAGAAACATTTGTTGAGCAGTTAATCTTTCTCTATTTGCACCTTGATCAAAAATCAATTCATCATTTTCTTGTGGGCCTATTTCTGGACTCTGTTCTTTTGCATTGATCTCTGTAACTATCCTATTTGCTAATGTAGCACTGTCTGAATTACTGTAATTTTTAAGTAATCCTGGAAATTAAATCATGCAAATATTCCAAATTCTTCTTCCTGATTCGTCTAAACCTCCTAGTCCTTTTTGCCTTTACATTTTTAAATCTTTCTCTTTTTCAGTTTTCACTAGAAAACCTTACTGGAATTTTGATAGAGATTGCAATGAAACTATAAGTCAATATATGGAAATTTGATATTTTAAAAGTATTGAGTTTTGTGATGTATAAACACTATATTTAGGTCTTTTGATCTCTTCTATCAATATTTTGTAAGTTTTAGGATGCATATACTGCACATAATTTGTTAGACTTCTAATTTGACTCATAGTTCTTTTTTCATTGCTGTAGTAAATGACACGTTAACCTTTAGTATTCAGTTGTTCATTTCAATGGTTGGCTTTATTGACTTTGTTAACCAAGCTAAATTGAACCTTACTGAATTATTTTATTAATTTTAAGAGTTTTGTATAAGGCACATAAAGATTTTGTATATAGACCATTCTATCGTTTCGATATACAACCTCTTGTATATATTTCTAACCCATAAACTTATTTGTTTTGATTCCTTTATTGCACCTACTAATATAGTTTTGAACAAGGTGGTGAGAATAGATTTCTTTACTCTGTACTTGATCTTAGAGGCAAGATATTTGTCTCTTAATAAGTATGATACAAACTTTAGTTTTTTTCTAGCTGTTAGGCTAAGGAATTTCTCATTTGTAGCTTATTGCGGGTTTTGAATTGGTGGTTTTGAATGTTGAACTTTCTCAAGTTAAATCCATTTAGTCATAATATATTATTCTAGGCATTTTCTAATACTTTGTTGAATTTCTTACATTTTTGTTTTTACCAAGCTCTCTCCTTCTTTTTGGAGGCTCAATGGACATGATTTAATAGTAGGCCTTAAATATAGTCTCATTGATTCTGCTGAGTCTAACCAATTTTTTCCCTCCTCCTCAGATTTGATGTATTTGCCAGTTTTCAAATTCACTACATATCTATTTTAGCTTTGAGTCCATCTTTTGGAATGTTTGTTTACCCTATTTTGATTTCTAAGAGTTTTCCTACATTTATTTTTCCATATTTTTAGATGAAATTTCTGTGTGTATGTGTTTTGCTTTCATAGTTTCTTTTTTTCCTCTGCTGAAAAAATTACAGGGTTTTTTTTGTTTGTTTGTTTCAAAAGTTGTCACCTTTTCCTCATGCACCTCACTTGTTATTGCTATTTTGGAATCTTTATGGATTCTCCCATCAGATCATCTCAGGATTGACATCTGTTAATTTTCTTTTTCCTTGAGTGCTGGTTTGATTTTCTCAGTCTTTGGCATGTTGGGTAATCTTAGACATTTTGGATGTTATGTTGTGAGATGCTGGTTCCCAGTGAAGTTCTCAGGAGAGTTTTGTGTGCTTATTTTATATTTATTTGAGCCGACAATCGAGCTAGTTAGTACAAATTCTGCCTTGCCTTCTGTGGGTAGTGCTTCCATTGCTAATTCAATTTTCAAAACTTATGCTATCTTCTTTGGGCCATTTCTCTGCAATTTGAACTGGGGAAATGTTATCATTACTTCTAAAATCTGGGTCTGTGCTGTGCATATGTTTCACACATGTGCCGTCCTGGTGAATGTGGGACATATGCCAGTCACCACAGAAATAGAGATCGCATTGTCCATCTCTCTCTTCTCTCAGGGATTTCCTCATTACTCGCCAGACCCCATGTGCCCTTCTTCCTTTTCATAAATAAGGAATTGTCTCTGAGTCTCATCTTCTCACACCATCGAGAACTTCAGTGTTACTGGGCCTATTCATGGGCAAAATAAAAAAAACCTAAAAAAAAAAATAAATAGCAGATTACCTACACATCTTTAGACAATAGGGAAGGACCTCTTTGCCCAGTTTTCCATCGTGAGGGGTTGGGGAATGTTTTGTTTTGTTCTTAGGCTTCTAGATGTCCATTTTATTGTGTCCCCACTGCTGTTTTAATCGTTCAGTAAAATGTGTCCTTGGGGTCATAGTGAGATTTAAAAAAGAAAAAATTGAAAGAAGAAAAGCAAGGCTTCTCCTCACAAAATACAGGGCTCCCCTAGATGTTTTATTGAGCATGTCCCCAGTGCAGCTTTTTGATTCAGCCTGCCCTGAGCCAACACCGAGAGATAAGGAAGAAGAAAAATAGCCCCTGCCACTATATTCTTAAAGTTTGAATTCCCTCTCCTCTCACAGAATCTGCCTGTTATTTTTTTCATTTTCTGTGTCTTCAGTAATTTCACTTTTGTGTTTTGTCCAGAGTTTTCCATTGTAATCATTCAGCAGAAGAGAAATCCTGCAGTGAGCTTTCTCCATTTTGATTAGTGACAGAATCTGTAATTTTGAGTGTTTGGTTGTCATATATAACTAGGGTTAAGGGAGACATTTTACCTATTTTTTCCTGTAAGTTTCACCTTTGGTGAGGTTAATTATTAAATAATCAGGCCCCAATATAACTGATTTATAATCCTTGCTGATCATGTATAACCCTTCTTCCCCCCATATGCATACACACACACATATATATATATATATATATACACATATATACATATATATGTATGCATATAAATTAATCTGTTTTACAATTTTCTGTTGTATTATTTAGTGTCTTTATTCTCATGTGAGTACAGTGCTGTTCAGTTATTGATGTTTTGAAACATCAAATATCAGTAGATGACCTGATAAAAGAGGCCTCACTATTCTTACTTCACAAAATAGCTTTTTGAAAATTTTTTTTAAAGTTTTATTTATTTATACATACAAGCTGGGGTACAGGCCAGAGGCGTGGGGCAGCTAGAGGGTTCACCAGAGACAGAGTGGGGAGCAGAACAGGCAGATCAGAAATGCACTGCTGAGGGGAGCAGCGGGCGAGGCAGAAGAGGTCTGCCGCACCATGTGGGATTCTCCCCGGCCGGGCGTCGAACTCGCATAGCGCTGCTGACAGCTTCACAGCACAGCGCGCAACTGCTGCGCCACCAGGGAGGCCCTGAATTTTTTATGTTTTAGAAATCCTTAGTTATAAACATACTGCACATTTTGATTAAAATTATTACATTTTAGCCAAAACATGGCGGCGAACAGATGCTAGGATCAGGCTCTCCCACAAAAAATCAATTTATGGAGAAAAATAATACCTAACTTTGAGAGCTGACTCGAAGAGAACTGGATACCCTACGCAATACAATCAACCCCAAAACCCCTCCCATACCTGTTGCTGAAAATATCTGCTGCTGAAACTATCTCTGACCACACCCTCCCCTGCAAAGTGTCAGCATCTTGGCACCCGGAGGGCGGCAAAAAACAAACAAACAAACAAAAAAAGACTACTACAGGTGGTGAACACGGCCCAGCACTTGCCACCCCCCCCAACTTCTAGGTGGCTGCACACTGGCACCCTAGAAACTAGGTGAGGTGAAACACTGATCAACAGTCACCCAGAGCCTCCACCCCTGTACCCCTTTGTGGAGTAGCAGGCCCCAAGCAGCATAAAAGAAACTAAGACCAGGAGCTCCCAGCCCCTCCCCACCAGACATAACCCCAGGGGCAGGAATAGCTCCAGGCAAACATTGGAGGAAAGGGGGAGTAAAAAAAAGGGGGAGGAGAGAAAGAATAGAAAGACTCCCAGCAAGGATTAATGACAGCAGCAACAGTAAGACAACAACATCTGTCACTGGAAAGGAGGGGCTGAACCCCAGAAGGGGACCCAACCAGAAACCCCAGAACCTAAGAACAAAAGGACTACAGAACTCCAAATTTACATCTCCCCAATACTTTATTTTCTTTATTATTATTATTTTTACTTTTTACTATTTTATTATTATTGTACTTTTTTTTAACTTTTAACCTACCTTTTTCTCTTTGTCCTTCATTCCTACTTTTCTTCATTTTCATTCCCCTTTTCTTTCCTCTCCCTGTTTTTGTTTTTTTATTTTTTTTGTTTCCTTTCTCTCTTTTTTCTTTCTTTTTTACTACTAACCACCTCTTCATCTTCCCTAATTAAACTCGGAACCAGAAACACACTGGAGACACGCCACAAGAAACACAAAAATTCAACGAAGAAAAATAAGAAAATCCAGAAAATACCCAGCCACAGCCACGGCAACTCAGACACGGGAACCACAAACACTCCGGAGCAAGTAAAACCAGGAGTCATGCCCGCCAGCACCAGTGGAAAACTACGAACAGAGCAAAGCAGAAAACCAACAACGGGAAAGAAAAAAGTCACAAATGACCCTCAAAACAATACACCACAAAAAGAAAATCCCTCTCCAGAACCCATTAATATGGACATAGAAGATTACATCCACCTAACAGATAAAGACTTCAAAATAGCCATCACAAAAAAATTGATAGAATTAAATGAAAAGAACAAAGAACTGAGGAACGAGAATGGATCCATAAAGAAGAAATTGAAGGAACTGTACGATTTAAAAGAATTGAAGAACGAGAATGAATCCATAACGAAGAAATTGAAGGAACTGGAAGATTTAAAAACATTAGTAGAGGAGCTAAAGAAATCCAGGGAAAGTCAGAAAAGTGAATTAAAAGATATGCAGGGGAGAATAAGCATTCTGGAAGATAAAGATGCTAACAGAATCAAGGCAGAAAAGGAAAGACAAAAAAAAAGGAAAAAGAATGAGGAAAAGCTTCGAGAACTATCTGACACCATGAAAAAAGGAAAGATCAGAATCATAAGAATCCCAGAACGAGAAGAGAGAGACAAAGGAACAGAGAAACTTCTCAAGGAGATAATTGAAGAGAACTTCCCAAACATGAAAAAGGAAACAAAAATTGACATACAGGAAACCAGACGATCTCCATATTATTACAACGAAAGAAAAAAAAAACTGCAAGACATATGATAGTAAAGCTATCAAGAATGCAAGACAAGGAAAATATATTGAAAATGATGAGGGCAAAGAAACAAATAACCTATAAAGGAAAGCCAATCAGGCTGACATCAGATTTCTCTGAAGAAACACTACAGGCAAGAAGAGATTGGAGGGACATATGTAACACACTACATGCCAACAAATGTCAACCAAGAATACCCTGCAAAGCTCTCATTCCTCTAGGAAGAAAAAACGTGGACCTTCTCCGACAAACAGAAACTACAGAAATTCATCACTACCAAACCCCGACTCCAAGAATACTAGAAGTCATGAAGACAAAACCAACAGAAGAAAGACCAGGAAACACAGAATAAGGTAAGAATTAAAACCACAAAAGAGTAAACAAATAAACAAAAAATATGGATGACAGTATATCAATATTAACTCTAAATGTAAATGGCCTAAACAGACCAATTAAAAGACACATCATAGCAAGATGGATCAAAAAACAGAACCCAACCTTCTGCTGTCTACAAGAAACACATTTAATTGAAAAAGATAAACAGAGATTAGTAAAGGATGGAAAACAATGCTAAAAGCAAATGGACCAAGAAAGAAGGCAGGAACAGCTATACTTATATCAGATAAAATAGACTTCAAACTTAAGAAGATGAAAAAAGACAAAGCTGGCCACTACATCATGATAAATGGAACAATGAAACAGGAGGATATAACAATCATCAACATATACCCCCCAAATGAAGGAGCACCAAAATATATCAGACAATTATTATCATCCCTGAAAACAGACATTAAAGAAAAGACATACATAGTATGAGATTTCAACATCCCCCTTTCTCTATTGGACAGATCAAGAAGACAAAAAGTAACCAAGGACATTAAAGCTCTAAATAAGGACCTAGACCACATGGGATTAACAGATATCTATCAATCACTTCACGCCCGAAAAATTGAATACACATTTTTCTCAAGTGTGCATGGAACATATTCCAGGATCGATCACGTTAGGCCACAAAACAAACCTCAACAGACACACTAAGATCAAAATCGTACCAGCCTTCTTCTCCGATCATAAAGGAGTCCAACTGGAAATAAATCATAAAAAGGAAAAAAGAAACCTCCAATACCTAGAACTGAATGACAGCGAGGACACAACTTTCCAGAACGTCTGGGACACAGCAAAAGCAGTAATAAGAGGAAAATAGATAGCATTACAAGCTCACATCAAGAAACAAGAAACAACCCAAAGAAACAGTTTAATCTCACATCTCAAAGAACTAGAAAATGAACAACAAAAAACTCCAAAAGACAGCTTAAGAAAGGAAATAATAAAAATCAAAGCAGAACTAAATGAAATGGAAATTAAAAAAAAAAACAATCCAGAGGATTAATGAAACTAAAAGCTGGTTCTTTGAAAAATTAAACAAAATAGACAAACCACTGCCAGGCTTACAAAGAAAAAACGAGAGAAAACACAAATAAATAGGATCATAAATGAAAAAGGAGAAATCACAACGCACACAGCAAAAATAAAAAAAATAATAGAGATTACTATAAACAACTATACGGAAACAAGTATAACAACCTAGAGGATATGGACAAATAACTAAAACTATAGAATCACCCAAAACTAGACAAAGAAGATATAGAACACCTAAACAGACCAATCACAAGTAGTGAAATTCAAACAGTAATTAAAAACCTCCCCCAAAACAAAAGCCCAGGACCAGATGGTTTCACAAATGAATTCTACCAAACATTCAAAAAAGAAATAGTCCCTATATTACACAAACTCTTTCAAAAAATAGAGAAGGAAGGAGTATTACCAAACACATTCTATGAGGCAAATATTATTCTAATACCAAAACCAGAAAAAGACAATACAAAAAAAGAAAACTACAGACCAATCTCCCTAATGAATACTGATGCAAAAATATTCAACAAAATCTTGGCCAATAGGATCCAACAATGCACCCATAAGATAATACACCACGACCAAGTGGGATTTATTCCAGGGACACAAGGATGGTTCAACATCCGAAAATCAATCAGTGTAATCCAGCACATCAACAAAAAGAAAAATAAAGACCATATGATCATATCAATAGATGCTAAGAAAGCATTTGACAAAGTGGAACACCCATTTATGATAAAAGCCCTTGAAATCCTTGGGATAGAAGGAACATACCTCAACGTAATAAAAGCCATATACGACAAACCCACAGCCAACATTATCCTCAACAGTGAGAAGCTGAAGGCCTTTCCCCTAAGATCGGGAACAAGGCAAAGACGTCCACTCTCACCATTAATTTTCAATGTAATACTGGAAGTCCTAGCCAGAGCAATTAGACAAGAAAAAGACATTCAAGAGATCCAAATAGGAAAAGAAGAAATTAAACTGTCTCTATTTGCAGACGATATGATAATATATATACAAAACCCTAAAAACTCCATAGAAAAACTACTCAAAATAATAGACCAGTTCAATACAGTAGCAGGATACAAAATCAATGCACAAAAATCAGTAGCCTTCCTATATGCAAACACCCAGTCTGAAGAAGAAGAAATTAAAAATCCATCCTCTTCAAAATTGAAACCAAAAAAATCAAATATCTGGAAATAAATCTAACAAAAGACATAAAGAACTTATACAAAGAAAACTACAAAACTCTGTTGAAAGAAATAGAAGAAGACACAAGAAGATGGAAAGGCATCCCTTGTTCATGGATTGGAAGGATTAACATGATCAAAATGGCAATCCTACCAAAAGCAATTTACAGATTCAACGCTATTCCGATAAAAATCTCACTGCCGTTCTTCAAAGAAATGGATCAACTACTGATGAAATTCATATAGAACCACAAAAAACCTCGCATAGCTAAAGCCCTCCTAACTAAAAAGAAAGAAAACGGAGGAATTTCACTCCCTGATTTCAAAGTATATTACAAAGCCATGATAATTAAAACAGCATGGTACTGGAACAGAAACAGACAGAAAGACCAATGGAACCAATAGAATATCCCGAATTAAAGCCACATATCTATGAACAACTAATCTTTGACAAAGGAGCAAAGAGAATGCAGTGGAACAAGGACAGTCTATTCAATAAATGGTGCTGGGAAAACTGGACAGCCACATGCAAAAAAGTGAAGTGAGACTACTACCTCACACCCTGCACAAAAGTCAACTCAAAATGGATAAAAGACCTAGATGTAAGACCTGAAACCATAAAATGTGTGGAAGAAAATATAGGCAAAACTCCACACGACATACATCTCAGCAAAATCTTGAAAAACACATCCCTCAAAGCGAAGGAAAAGATGCTCAACATCACTTATAATCAAGGAAATGCAAATCAAAACCACTATGAGATACCACCTCACACCTGTGAGGATGGTACACATTAAAATTACAGGCAACGATAAATGCTGGAAAGGATGTGGAGAAAAAGGAACTCTTCTACGCTGCTGGTGGGAATGTGAACTGGTCCAACCACTATGGAAAGCTGTGTGGCGATTTCTCAGACTGCTAAACATGGAGCTTCCATATGACCCAGCAATCCACTTTTGGGAATTTACCCAAAGGACACAAAACACTAATCTGAAATGATACATGCACCCGTATGTTCATTGCGGCACTGTTCACAATAGCAAAGGTATGGAAGGAACCCAGATGTAAAAAATAGATGATTGGATCAAGAAGATGTGGTCCATATACACAATGGAATGCTATTCAGCATGGAAAGAAGATAAACACATGCAATATGCAGCAACATGGATGGAA
>PVIJ01012791.1:20173-48113 GCA_004024925.1 Scalopus aquaticus
TGGTTTCACTTATAATAGGACTATAAGGAAACCAAATAGGAGAGAGACAATCAGCGGGGAGGTGGGGTTGGGGGGAGGGGGAGGTGGGGGGAGGGAAGGAAAAGGGCACAAAATGGAATAGAAAAGAGCACAAGGGACCATGGAGATGGATCACGGGTGAATTGGTGGTGGGCTACCCAAGGGGAATACAAAATGTAAAAGGCATAAATAACAATAAAAATATATATTAAAAAATAAAATTATTACATTTTAAATCTATCTTAGAGAAGGCATTTCTTTATTTATTCTCCCATTAATATAGCTTCCTTTAGTAAAACATTTATGCCCTTTAAGAAAAGTTTTTAGTTTCTATCAGAAAAAAAAAATGAAAATCTTAAATTTATTTCTTAAGCCTTTTTTTTTTTCTTAAGCACAATTTTGAAGATTTATACCCTGTTGTTTATAGCCTACAGTTCACTAGTGGTTTTGTCAGTATGAAGTACAGAAAAATGTCTAAAATTAAACTTTCATGAGCTAAAATTAGGCTGTACTTGGTAATTTATGACTACTTTGAATCAAGACTTTAAAAAGATACCTTAAATTCAGCACCTTTTGCTATGGATATTTATATTTGTCTGAGATGTCTAATTTTTAGAGTCATTTAACTTCATAATTATAGCTTATATTTCATTATTTTACCAAGTTACAATTTGAACTTTTAGCACTTTTTTTTTTAAAATGGGTAGGAGAAGCAATGAGTTCTTTTGTGTCAGAGAAAAGTTGGGGCATTTTTAGGAAACCTGAGAGGCTGCCTTGGCATCTGTAAGTGGAATCGCCCCCTGGGGTCAGGCGCTCTGCTGGGGCATCCGCAAATCTGGACTCTAGGAAGAAGCTGGCACTGCCCAGGGCTGGTTCACCTCCTGCTTTGGGTGGGAGGTGACTTCTTTTATATGTAGATGGGAGAACAACAGTGGATATTTAGGTGAAAGTCAGATTATTTTTAAAAAAATAGCCATTATTACTAAATGAGTTAGTAAATGTAAAGTATGAAGATAATGCCCAGGACAAAAGATAGTGAAAAAAGAAAAAGCAACCGTTTTACTAATAAATTTCTCTATTTCTATTACCATTAAGATGTTCTGTTTCCATGAAAACTTCTCTTTAATTTTTATTATTCTTTTGTAGATACAAAATTAAAACATAATGGTTATAACATAGAATGTAATATTTTTACAATACTTCACCTAAGTTGTGATAGCAAGGTGTTGATATTTAAACAAACCTCACAAGTAAATTCGAGAATCTTCATGATTAACTTAAGCTCGTGTTTCTGGCTACTATTTTTACATCCTTTTTTGAGTTACTACCATTGTTTCTTCTTCCCATAAACTAGATCTTTATTCATGCACAACTTCTCAGACAGGAGTAAGGAAAGCAGTTACTTCACTTTATCTTTTCCCTTTTGAAAATCCCCAGTCTGAGCAATTTAGCCACCAGCTGTCGTGAGCACTGCCAGCTCACCCTAAACACGATCCCAACCACTCATGCCTGCTTGTCCTTTCTGTAAAGTTTGTAAAGGCTAAAGATCGCCTTTCCCCAGCCTCTCTCGCAGTTTGCATTGACTTATGTAACAAATCGGGGGAGTGGGATGAAGGCAGGAGACTCTTGGCACGACTGTGGAGACAAGCGTGGGAATCAGTCTCGGCATCTGGCCACGCCGTGAATGCAAGGCCAAGGAAGCACAGAAATAAGGCTGGCATCAGGGGGCCCCGGGGCAGCGATGGCATTGACTATGCCACATGCTGCTCATGATGTGCGAAAATTAAACCTGTATTTCCTGAAGCTGACTTCAGTGAGACGTTCCTACTGCTCCATCGGCATTATTCTCTTTTTGAGGGAGTTGAGTTGTTCTCATCCTGTACATAAGCAATTGGGCAATTTAAAAAAATTTCTCAGAATACTATTAAATTGCAAAAGAGAGAATTGACAAGAACTTAGACTCTGTATCAGCCATGTCTTATACCTTACAACATATATTTTTATATTTTAAAATATATATATATTTAAAAAATATATATAAGTATATATATATTTAAATATATTATAATATAAATATATTATATTTAATATATAATTGATTGATTATATTATATTATATAATTGATTATATTATAATAATTGATTATATTATAACTATATTTCTATTATATAAATTATATTATATAATTATATAATATATAATTATTGGTTATATATAATTGATTATATATTAATTGATTATATTATATTATATTATATTTATTATATATATATTGATTATATTGGTTGATTATATGGGTTGATTATATGGGTTGATTGTATGGGTTTATTATATTTTAATATAAATATATTTTAAATATATTATATATATATATAAAATATATACACACAAACACATACTGTTTGTGGCTACTTGAAACACTGCAGGCATATTTTCCATCAATTACACATTTGCATTAACATGCTGGTTCTAAGCAGATATATGCATGTAGGTAAAAGTGCAGTAGCAGTGCAGATATTTTGTCTATATGCATGATGGCAAAGTCTCTTCTCATATACCCCATCATCTTGTCTTCTCTCCTAGACCCCCTCTCCTATCAGTGCTTGTATTTTCTTTCAGAGTTATCATTGATTGGTTTTTAAAGGTGTGTAAAATAAGTTTTGTGTCTGTAAAATAAAAATCAGGCATTTAATAGCATATTTGTCTGCTCTACTGACCCTGCAGCCTTGTGACTTTTATTGGTAAGGACATAAAATTGACTATTTCTGGTTCTGCATTTGGTAACTTCCTAATTTTGCCTCCACACACAGTAGCCTGAAGCATTTGTGGAGAGCTTGCTATGGTTCAGTACCAAATTAATGGGTTATATTTTGATACTTGGAACCCTCTGGTTTATCCAACATCCTCCAACTCCTGCAAAAATCATTTGAAGTTTTACTTTTCATCCCATTTCCTGAACAAAGACCAGAGTGCCCTTGGGCCATTTTCCTTTTTGAGACTGGCTGCCGTGGATTTCCAGCAGACCTCTACAATCCAATAATAGCACCTCCCCAACTAGGGAGGATTTGCTGATTTTCTGATTACAGCCAAGGAAAGATATGCAATACAAATAAGTATCAAATTGAATTGCCTGGGATGGATTAGATGTTGGTTGGGTCTAACTCTTTAGCTTAGATTCATATACATTTCATTTGAGCTAAACACTCAGCCTTTAAAGCTGTTTTGTTTCTTCATCCTAAAACCCAACTTGAGGCAGGGAAACCAGCTGTTGTTCAGTTAATTGCTATCAATAGGTACATTCTTCTAGAAGAAAGGAACAAGCATTTCATTTTGGTATTCTCAGAGATTAGCACAGAATCTGAACTTGTGAGTGCCTTGACCATCTGCTTTACCAATACTTAGCTTACACTGGTCAATAAATTTTTACAAAAGTCATGTTACTGAAATAAAAATAGTCATTTCCTATCAATGTGTGTGTGCTAAACACGAATATGACAGTCAAATTCTAATTTTGGCTCTCTCTTTTTTTTTTTGTAATCTGCAATAAATGGATGTTTACATCACAAAATGCATGCCAATAGTAATATGCCTACGGTTAATACCTGTAAAAAATCAAGTCATAGACTCTTCTTAGATTTCTTTGCTTGTCTCTTGTACAGCTGTTCAGCAATAGGATAGATAGAACATCGTTTCCATTGTGCAAAAGCACAGCCTTATCTCAGTTTCGAAGAATCTAGAAATACTCTCCATTCTTGTGGGTCATGAGTGATTTCTAAGGCATTTATGAGGCCCTCAATATCACAACAGAATACCAGAGTCCTTTCTGAAGAAAGGCTCCAACTGCTGGTGGCGCTTTTGGTAGAAGGTAATTGTGACATCTTTTAGAAGATTCCGTTGTTGGAGTCTTGATCCTAGCCAGTCTGCCTTGTTTTTGGATAAGTCCAAATCACAAACCAGGTCATTTAGTTCTTCCTGTCTTAGTCTTTGTGGGGTTGATGATGCACCACAGTGAAAATCTTGATGACTGCATGCTGATGAAACAGGAGAAGAACAGGTCGGCTCACCCTTGTCCTCATCAGATGAATCAAGAGAATATTCTGCTGGAATAGGAAGACCCTCACCACGTGGAACTGGTCTCAATGCAGACAGAATGTTTGGGTGGACTATTCTCTACTTCTTTTGCTTCGTTATTCCGCTGGAAAGAGGAGGAACCAAGCAGAAGTAACAGTCTTTGATGTGGCTGCTTGGCTCTCTCCACACCATGGGGACTGCAAATGGCATTGATGGTTTTTTGCCATTGAACCACTGTGAAAGCTGTGTTGTACATATAGCACAGCATATATGCGGGACCCAAGGCTTGTCTTGGTCACCAACCTTGCATCCGAAGTAAAGATGACAAGCCTTCTTCACTTGAGAAGTGATACTTTTCTTCTAGCTGGCAAATGTCACTTCCCCACAAATAGAGCAGAAATTGTCCATGCTATTAACGCACTTTCAAGGCATGACTGTTCTGTATTGTGCCTAAATGGATAAAATAATAACAGTTCTATGAACAGTAGCTTAAACTGTCGTGCACAAAGTCTGAAATATTTCCAGTGCTCAACCTTTCCAACAGGACTTTCTATAGTGCACTTCTGCCATCAGCTTACTTCAGCAGCCACCTGGCAGTAGTATTGCATTGCATCAGAAAATGATGCAATCAACTCTGGATGATGTATACCTGATGGTATTATGCAATGCGATACAATATTACATCATTCTAGGCTGATTTGGGATGTTGTTGCAGTCCTACTGGATAAATTAACATGGTGAAACATATAAAATGAATTATATGAAATATCTTCAAAACAAGAGCTAATAAAAAAATTTCAGGGTTATATTCATGTTCAGCATAACAAGATAGTACAGATTAGGGCCTTTTTTTAAATCAGTAACGATCTCACTGTTGACAGTGTTGTCAACCAAGTAGGATCTTGCTACATTACTTACGGGGTGTTTCTGACTCGATATTGCGGATCACAGTGTACCATATCTATAACTTAATCAGTGTAACAAAATTCTTACTGGAATTATCTAGTAATTTGCTAGGGCCAATTTATAGTATGTATTATACTGATGTGATTAATATTAAATATCATTGATCTATTAAATGTAATAATGTTATTAGTATATAGAATATGTAAACATAGTGTCAGTCATTTTGGAGAATGAATGGGCTCTGTGGAAGCAGTCAGGGCCATAACTATTTAAATTTGACAGCATCATCTAATGACCTCATTGTCTTAAACACTTGCCTTTGTGGAGTATCTCTGAAACTACCTGGCTTAATCCCATGAAGTCAGTGGGGTGAAGATCGTTAGAGCTATCTCATAGCTTTGTGAAAATCTCTTCTCTAGATCAGCATAGACAAGAACATGAATTGCAATCATTCAATTCAATAATATAGTATTTGTGTAAAGATTTTTCTCCAGCACTCATAAGTAGGACTGTGTTGACATTTTAATATTGCTAACGGCACATTTTATCTCTGTATTCAAGGAAATGTGAATCTGTGAGTAAATTCTCAGGGCCATTTTTTCTTCTATGTTTATGTCTTAAGAAAATAAAACATTCAAAATTTGTATTTCCCTACGCAAAATGAACCTTCGAAGGAAAGTGCCAGTTGTATCTCTCCTGATTACAGCACAACTCACAAGACATTTTAAAGAGTACTTAAGATGCCCTAATTTCTGTAGATGATTTTTATTTACAGATGATCCTTTCTTCTAATGTACCAAGTTTGGTAGTAAATCAGCTACACTCAGTAGAAAAAGGATAAGCTATTCTTTATCTCTTAGTATTAAAAATTAAACACTACATTGTAAAAATTCTCATTGGAAAATGTGATCTGGCCCTCACTATATGAAGAATTTGAACTAAAATTCAAGTGTAGATATTCAAATATATAGATTTTGAAAGACAAAGAATCATAAAGAATAAAGACGTATTTATCTTAGAATTCCAATATTTGAAGTGAAATTATCTTTCCATGTAATCTCAAAATACCATTTGATGTTAATGCTTAGAAACAGAAAAGCTTAGTGAGCTGGTCATGCTAGTCAAAGAGAACAAAGTTATAAATGCAATCCAAACTAAAATAAATAAGAAACACTGTCTTTGACCATAAAACAAAATCACTGGTTTTCCCTTATTTTGTCAAGCTTGAATATCATTGATTCCTTAGTGATTGTGAACATTAAGTTCACAGGGATCAGCACTGCACAAGACCGCTTTATAAAGCGTGAGTTTATCCTTCCATAGGTGATGACCCTGTTGCTTAAAGAATCATGTTGTCAACCTACAGGTCTTAGGCATTGCTGACTTATCAGGATGGTGCAAAGATGAATGGATTAGATCCAGAAAAATTAAGTTATAAAATTGTATTTTCAAAGTAAGTTTTATAGGGAAAGATATAGAGGAGACAAACCGTCATTTTAACTGTAAATACTACATTAAATTTAGAGCATAAGAAATGAGGAGGAGAGATCAAAATGGGAGAAAAGAGCACAAGGGACTATGGTGATGGTTCACGAGTGAATTGGTGGTGGGAAACCTACGGGGAATACACAAAAATACAAAGGATATAAATAAAAAAATGAGAAAAATTAAAAAACATAAAATAAAAAAATGAGTATAAATGTAACCTAGTGTTCGAGTAAGATAGTAAGAGAAGTTCATAGGAATCCACTGCCATTTAATGAGAAACTAGACTCTGAGAAGCACTGTGCTAGGTGCTTTATAACATTTTTATTATTGCACCTTGTCAATCACTTTTTCAGTTGGACCAATAAAAAAATCAATGAATTCTCACAGCCATATACCTATTACATGGTAGTTTATCTTGACCCCAAAACCTGTGTTCTTCCCTGTGTACTATATCTTTAAAGAAAAATTTTTTGAGATTAAATTTTAGAGCCATCTTTACTTTGCAGAGGAAGATGAATCATTATGAAGAATTCAAAAGCAATCTAGGACATGTAATGCACATCCCAGCGCACACTTGGTACTTTCTTTGGTTTTCAAATTGATTCCCTAGTATAACACCTTAGCTATAGTGTGGAATTATAGTTCTTTGATCATCGGGAAGAACTCATTCACTCATGCCAAGTGTAAATTCAGAAAACCATAAAACTACGCACTTGATATCTTTCTCAAAATGGAAAATAATTTATCACAAATAGTGCCTATAACTTTCAGCCTGGCATTTTATGGTCTTTGGCAAAAATCCAGTCATGGCTTATTGCAATTCTGCCTATGTAATATTGGCAGAAATACAAAATTAAACATTTTGCTCAAATATCCCTTCAACATTAGAGAGAAAGTAGTCTTTTAATTACCACACTGCCCAAGAGTAAACCATGTGTTACTTTATAAAGAGATATATGGAGAGTACTAAGGTCTTGCTGTTTAGTAGCTGAGGCTCATGCTAAGACCAGAAATTGGCACACACTCCTCGAGATGAGTTATTTAGGGGTGCACCATGGAACACACATGATTTATTTCCTTAAATATCTTGTAATTTTTAAAAACAGTTTAATATTGTTGGTATCAGTATATAAAATACAGTGTTTAAAACTATTATAGCAGTACTTTAAGTTTATACTTATGGCTTGAAGAAGTGCAAGCATAGAGTTATAAATTTGAAAAAATTAAATCTCATGTGGTTTCTTCAATTATGGTTCGTGATTCAGTTTTTCCTAGATTCTAAATAAATATCTGTTGATCCATAATATTCCCTAAATCTGTAAAATTCACAAACTTAAAATACCGTGTTCCTTTATTGAGACGTAAATACTCAATAATATTAATTATGCAGATGATATGATTTATGTAATACTCCTATAAATAATACTAAAATGAATGATAGAAAGTATCTAAAATAGGACAGAAAGTTCATTATTAGAGAATAACATATAAGCTTCCTTACAGAAGGCAACTCAACATGCTGTGTGTTATGATGACTTACTATGTAAGAATCTGTGAACAGAGAGACATAAGGCAGAGGACATGTGTCATTCCTCTCGATGTGACCCTGTGTCCCCAGGGATCAGCTCAGTCAGTTTAGTCAGAGCATATCATAGAATAGAAATCTCACTATTGGGAGCACTAGGAAAAGCAAAGCGATAGAAGAGATATTCTTCTTGTAGTCTCAAGTCTGCTTGTAGTCTAAAGTTTAATATTGATTTTAAAAATAACAGCAACAAAAGCAACCGAAAAAGCAATTACCACCCCAGAATCAGAAGCTCAAGCAAACTGGAAACCTGTTGGGTGTAGACTAGCTCAGCTTGAATAGCAGATGATCATGAATGCAAATTTTGGCCTTAGCCTAATTGAGCCTCTCCCTTTACCCCCTTAATCAAATCCTTGATTCAAATCTCAACCCCTCTTCAGGATAAAGTGGCTGTTCTTTGATATTTATATTTTTGAAATTCAAAAAATCTGTCAAATAAATGTGATACATATATATTAAATATCTGGCAAAATGCAGACTTTCAAAAGAGGCTGGTTCCCTCTGTTCATCTGAATATATGAAGCCATATCTATGTGAGTTATATTTACCCACAGTTACCATAATAAGTAATACAGTTTTATAATTCGAGATGTTTATTAGTCATCAAATATGTAAATTTTTCTTGGTCAGTTTTCTTTAGTGAATGGACTATAAAGGGAACAGGTATCATTATAAATGAAAGTTTGTTTATAAAACTCGACTCTGCCAAATACTTGCACAAAGATGAACTCATTTAACTCAAACACAGTGTGGGTTGAATTTAATACAATTCTGATTACTGTCATCGTGAAATTATGGAGACTCAAATTTATTGAATGATTTGACTAAGACTGTATAGCCAGGAATTAAATTGAACAGCCACCTGTGACAGTGAATTCTCACTGATTTTAGCATTTCACCTCACCATACACATTGGCATGTGATGTGACAGATACCAGTGTGTCATTATTTTAAGTTGTGGCCTGAGTGGAAATCTGGAATCACAATTGGGTATATTCAGAGGTTAGAAGAAAAGAGACACAACTCAAAGCATTATTTGAAAAGAAAAATATTAAAATATCCATGTTCAGAAAACTTAACAGAGAGCTTTAAAGGCTGAAGTACTTAGGCACTGTAAATAAAGGAAGAAGGAATACCTAAATATTAAGTGAATAATTTCCAAATGAGGTCGCAGTACTAGGGATACAGCAGAAACCAAGTTAGAGGTGCTTTATGGAAGCAGAAAGCAAGCTTACCTGACCTGAGTAGGAAATGATGTGCTTTTTCACTTGAGGAATTGAATAAAGAGAGAAGAGAGGATTCATGGCAGAAGTGTTTACATGGCAATAATTTGGCTTTATGTAATATTTTAAACAATATTCAGCTTTTTCCTTTTATTAAAAATCATTTTATTGAGGTACATGGACATGTAAAATGTGCATATTTAATGAATTCAGCTCAGAGAGTTCAGAGATAGGTATTTATCCATGAAACAATTATTTATTCACTTATTTATTCACTCATTCATTCTACCCCAGCAGGTTTCCCGGCTCCAACTTGGAGAGTCTGATGAGGTTGGGTGATATCCAGGGGTCTGCAGGTTTATGAGCGAGCATATCAGTTGAGTCTGATGAAAGTAGAAATGCTTAGACACTGCTTTCTACGACGGTAGTTGGTGAATAAGTAAAAAAAAAAAAAATTGGATAATTTCAGTTACTACAGTAAAGGTAAACATAATTTTAGGTTTTATTAAATTAGAGATTGATGTGTGTTTTTTCATGGGTATTGTGTTCTGTCCAATGTTGAGTAAGGTGCCGCCCGTACTCTGAAGTAAATGAATTGGGTGAAGTGTTGTTTTTTTTAAGATTGATTTATTTATGCAACACGAGCTGGGGTGTAGGCTAGAGGAGTGTGTGGGGGGGGGTGGTGAGAGGACTCGCCAGAGACAGAGTGGGGAGCAGAACAAGTGACTGAAGTACACTGCTGAGGGGATCAGCAGGTGAGGCAGGGGAGGTCTGCTGTGCCATGTGGGTCACCTCCACGGCCAGGGATCGAACTCATGCTGCAGGAGCTACAGATCGCTTCATAGTGCTGAGAATTAACCCCTTGCGCCACCAGGGAGGCCCAGAGTTGGGTGAAGTGTTTTAAGGTTTGAACCTCTCATCTGATAATGAGCACCAGGACAGCAGGTTCAGCCAGAGAGAATACAGAATATAGGACAGAGCAAGCGGCATATACTGAGAGGCGCAGTTGTCGTATTTGTGCTCTTGATAAACTCTGTGTGGAGAGCTTTTTTGAATCCTCTCCTAGAGTTGGGTTGCTCACGGCAGCGTTTTCAGAATGTTTTACCATTTACGTACACACATTCCACCATTTACACCATAATCTTCAGGCTGCTCACAAACTAATGATTTCGATTTAGATTTTTAAAAAGGGAACTGTTATTAAAAATATAAACAAAGAAAATGTATCCTTTCAAAAATAATTAAAATCTACAATTTAAAACTGTTGCAATAATGCGTTTAATGCCTGTCTCCAGAATGAATTTCCCGGAATGACAGCATACATTAGAAAGCTAGTTTATGAGTATGAGCTATGGAGTCAGATTGCCTGGATTTGCATCCTGGCTAGAGGGCAGGAAGCTATTGTCTTGGGCTAGATTTGCCACAGCTTCTTCATCTGTAAAGTGGAGGTAATAATGACACCTCTTATATAAGTTTGCCCTTAAATGAGCTGGTAAAGGACTGGGTTTAGACCAGTGCCTGGTACAAACTCTGTGCTCAGCTTATTTTAGCTGCTCTTAAAAAATTGTTACTTTTAAATACCCCCCTGAGTTCACTTTTGACTGTTATTTTCTGTGTTGCTTAGGAGTGGTTGCAAATGGTCTCTAAAATCTATAGACTGGAATACACAACAATGAAAGCTGTTCACCCAGGTCCTCAAGACCATTTCACCCTCCTTGCCTCTGAGCAGCTTCTCTGGCTTGCAGGATCCTTACAGGTCCATTCAGCTCCACGGCGGGTTCTCATATTTACAAGATGGACCCTGTGGGAAAACTGAAGATGAATAAATTGTTTCCACTCTTTATTTCATCTGCCTGTTGAAAATGCGTAGCCATGGCTCTCTGGGGCATAAACAGCATGTGGAACTACACATGGGCCTACTGATAAGTGAGAAGAGGGTGCCCTTCACGTGGGGTTTCACCCTTGGCATGATTCTCTGTAGGCAGCTGAAGAACAGGAAAAAAAAAATCAGATCCTTATCAAGGAAGATGGGAGATGGTGGTGAACTGGGAAGAGAAACAGGATAGATTGAACACAGAATAAAATGTAACCAAGAAAGGCCAGGAACAAAAGATTTTCCAAATTAGAAATTTTCAAGATTTCTACATGGACAGGGGAGGTAAGGAGGTAACTGAGTCCCAAACATGTCTCCAGAAGACGGTTAGAGACCTTAGTCTGCAAGGTCACCTGTGTGTAGTGCAAAGTCAGAGAAACACATTCCTGTATCCATGTATAAATATCTTTTATTTATCATAATTTTTTAAAGATTTATTTATTTATGCATGCAAGAGCTGGTGTAGGCTAGAGGCACAGGGGGTGGGTTGAGAGGATTCACCTGAGACACAGTGGGGAGCAGAACAGGCAGATTGACCAAAATACGCTGCTAAGAGAAGCAGCAGGGGACAGGAGAGGTCTTCTGTGCCATGTGGGTATCTCCCGGGCCAGAGATTGAATTCGTGCTGTAGTGGCTGTGGATAGCTTCATAGTGCTGAGACTTAACCCCTTGTGCCACCAGGAAGACCATATTTATTGTAGTTTAAACTGCCCTCTAAAGAAAAGAAACAGTAGTATATTCCAAAGTAAATTTTGCTTTTCTTCAGCTTCTTTAAGGATGACTAGGAAGTGAGTGTTAGCTTTGATAGTTTTGGTTATTTGAACTAAAACATCATTTCATATCTGAGATAGCACTGTCCAGAGGAAAAGAACAGGATGATGGAAACAAAACACTCCACCTGATTCCATTCAGCAGAGTAGACGAGAGGTATTAAAAAATGTATTGGGGAAAAATAAAATAAAAATCGCATTAGGTATGTGAAAACGATGAATGAAGAAATCCTTGAGATTTAAGGAAAGCAATCTTTTAAAGCTAGCTGAGCTACTGTGAATAGGACAGCAATGACAAACACTCTGAAAGGGGAGATAAAAAACATTTAAGCTTAGATCCTTATAAAAATTCAGTGTAATATACTTACACATTTTTCACATGCACTTTTGCAATTGGAATGATTCCAAAGCAAGCGAGTTTAACCTGAAAAATCTCATCTCTAGAAGAAACTTGACATCCTCCTTCACTTAAAATCACTCTGCAAATGTTGAAAAATAACAAATCTCTAGCAAAGCATCATTGTGAGATAAAAAATGTAAAATCTTTAAAGACTTGTCTGCAGGTGTTAAACTCAGATGCTTCTTTTATAAAATAAAAACTTAGACTTCATCTTCAATAATATCATTCATTTTAGAGAGAAAATGAATTGTAGTCAGTAGTTTTTGCGTTCTCCCATGTAAACAATATACATCGAATTCCTGAATACTTGTTTTGTGCTATGAACTGTGTTATTTAAGTCACATCCACCAGCAACCACACAGGGAGGAACAGGGTAAGTTTGTTGAAATGATATCTTGACCTAGTTTGGAATCTAAATTTTTCTACTTAATACTGAAATTGTGACAGGTGGGAGCCAAGTTACATCTGAATTCTGCTGTAGGAATTACTTTAGTTGGGATCTTCCTTGGAAAGATGACTATAAACTTTTCTTTAAAGAAATTTGATTATTTCTAGATTGGTTGTCTGCATTCTTCTGTAAAATTGAGATAGTTTGTGGGTGGATTTTCCAGGGAGAAGTTTTTGTTCTTCTTGACTTTATGTATATACGTATAGAGAGGGACTTCTCTGTAGAGAGTCAGTTACTTGTTTTAGGGAATAAGTGTGGTGTGTGTGTGTGTGTGTGTGTGTGTGTGTGTGTGTGTGTGTTTCTTTTGTAGAGTTTCAGTGTTTTGAATTACTAGCTAAAGGAGGAAAGATAAGGAACTTGAGGTTTTCTGTTAACTTGGGGCCTGAGTAACAAAGTACAGCATAGAATGTTGAGAACAGGACTGTTTGGTCCTGCCCAGAAAGGGCAATTCTGGCAAGTTGAGCAGTTCTGTATGCACCCAAGACCATCATGGAGGACACCTTTGGCAGAGAGGACCCTCTGGGTGTGTTCGTGCAGAGCATGGCAAAATAAAGTGGACACATCTGGTTTGTAAGCACATGAGCACGTTAATTAGAGCAACAATTTTCAAGAACATTTTTCATGGGAAAGGCGTAAGATCTGCCAATATTTAAAATTTTATTTTTTTTGATTAGGAAATGAAATGAATCCCAATTTTTTCAATAATTTTTATACTGTCCTTTTCTTAACTAACTCTGTCGAGCTTCCTTGTTCTTATAAGGAATAAGCATCTTTGTAAGGATAAGTAGGTGTCATACTTACTGCACTTGAAGACATTCGCTCTTGCTACTTCTCCCTGGACTGTAATTTTCGCAGACCTTCACATTGCTTTACCCATCATTTCAATTATGGCCGCACTTACATGTTACTTTCTCAGAGAGAGTCCTAATTTGAGTGTTTCTCTCAGCCCATGTTATTCTCTTTCTTAATAGCCTGCCTATTTTTCTTCATTTCACTTCTTAGTATATTATATAGAATCAAATTTCTGTTTATTTCCTGTATCCCACTAGAATGCAAGGGAGTCAGGGATTCTTACCCTCCCTGTTACACAGTCTGTGGTCAAAATAATTTGAAATGAATGAAAAACTCTACTTATGATTCATTAATTACCTTTTTATTTTCTGTACTTCTGCAGAGGGACATCACCATATTCATGGTAATGGAGAAGAAGAATAAAGGAAGAGTTTAGGATAGCAGGTAAGTCAAATATGGGGGAAGGGATTTTTTAAAAATATGTCATACCTCTATTTTCTCACTAAAGGAGTGCCTGTTCTTTGAAAATGGGGTGTACCAATGACTGTTATACTTCAGGAGTGTGAAGAAGTTCATCAGTAACCACTGTGGAACGCAGGAAAGAGTTTTCCTAATAGCACAATTTATATGATGTTATAGACTTACTTTAGGGACAATGACCTATCTGTTTTTAAAAAAATTTAAAGTGTAAAAATGAAGAGATTGATCCAGGGTTGGGCATTTATTATAGGTATATGTGTGTATGTTTGGTGAAGCAGGGGTGTTGGATTAAAGTATTATTTTATATAAATATCTTTAATTTACTGGACTTAAGAAGCATATTGGAATGGTTTGATATGTGGGTGGCAAAATCCATCCCCAAGCTGGGTTTTTATTGTGTGCTTGTGGTAGGTGAATAATCTGAGTTGGTGGATTATTTTGTCCATATAGTAATCAGACAGCCCAGTGGATAGAAGCTTTGTTATATCGTAGCTGCCTGGTCTGGAAGAAATCTTTCTTGCTTTCTTTTTTTTTAAGCTTTATTTTATTTATTTATGCATATAAGAATTGGGGTGTAGGTCAAAGTATGGGGAGTGAGAGGATTCACCAGAGAGAGAGTTGGGGGAGCGGGCAGAACAGGCAGATCTACTGAAATACACTGCTGAGGGGAGCAGTGGGCGAGACAGGAGAGGTCTGCTGCACCATGTGGGTCAGCTCCCTCGCTGGGGATCGAACTCATACCGCAGTGGCTGGTGATAGCTTGTTAGCACTGATACTTTAACTCCTGTGCCACCAGGGAGGCCCTCTGAAAGAGCTCTCTCACTGTCACAAAGCAAAAACAAAGAGAGGGGGTCCCCAAAATTATCAGTGCAAAAATCCAAAATGACACGGGTCACTTGCCAGGTGCAGTCAAGAATGAGTGCACGGCCCTAACTTCCTAACTACATGAAAGGGAGTGGGAAATCTGCCTTTAAGTATCTTCTCCAATGAGGGATAATTGGAATGTGCCAAAGGAGAGCTAAGACTGCAGTAAAATCTGGTTGCGTATACACCCACAGAAA
Organism: Scalopus aquaticus; assembly: GCA_004024925.1. NCBI lineage: Eukaryota > Metazoa > Chordata > Mammalia > Eulipotyphla > Talpidae > Scalopus > Scalopus aquaticus. The sequence goes on from PVIJ01012791.1 coordinate 35,290, forward strand.
TGTTTTGGAGAAGTAATAGAATATGCAAATTATATTTAGCTACTATTATCTGAAAAATAGCTACCTGCATAAACATTTGAAAGCACACACCCAGGACACAGGATATAGGTTAATCTTACTACCTACTTGTTCATTGTTTCCTTCTAAACATACTGATTGCAAATTTGTATTTGAAAATGTATGTGCTGGCTTGATGTGGTAAACAAGTACAGAATATTAAAGGGGGAAATGTGGTGTCACCACTATTAGCTATTCACATAAAGAGCTGTTATTGACAGGCACACTCATCCCTTTGTTTTACTTTCTGAATAAGTAATGCTATATTAATTTACTTGGACTGACCCTCGAAAATCAGTTTCATCAGGCTTGATTCACCAAGCAGCTGCACACTTCACAGTAGCGCTTCTGAGAGACATACTTGTATATTGGAGAAGAAAAAAGTTAATGAAATTGTCAAACTGTATTGAAGAAATAGAGAAAGGTTTGTTCAAGATGTTGACCTTTTGATTTCTGAATCAGACTTGCTTACTGAAAAATAAAAAAAAAGAGAGAGAGAGAGATTTCAGGACACACAAGTATAATACTCAGGATGAGTAAAGGGGATTGATTCCAGGCTGAGTAACAGCAGGAAAGAGAGCAGGACTGTGGGTGACATGGAAGGGAGTTCCTGGTAGAGAGGTTTTTTTTTTAAGATTTATTTATTTATGCATACAAGCTGGGGTGCAGACCAGAGGTGTAGGGCGGTGACAGGGTTCACCAGAGACAGAGTGGGAAGCAGAACAGGCAGATTGACTGAAGTACTCTGCTGAGGGAGCAGCGGGCGAGGCAGGAGAGGTCTGCTGCGCCATGTGGGAATCTTCCCAGCTGGGCATCGAACTCGTGCTGCAGAAGCTCTGGACAGCTTCATAGTGCTGCACTTAACCCATCGCATCACCAGGGAGGCCCGGGAGTTTGTTTTGATAAATGGCTTTTAGAACTACTTAGTACTCAGAAAGCCAAGTTTGGAGTTTAGTTTTATATTGTGAGTTTCCAGGCACACGTTGTTGAGCTTCCATAGTAGTGGAGAGCTGTTGTGTCAATAGCTGACTCCTATGTTTTCATATACTGTCTGGAAGTGTGAGTACTGGTTACATAAATGAGCTTCAGAAAGTTTTGCTAGTTACCATAAGGCAACTTACCAAACTTCCATTTGCTTCCCAAGTTTGCTACCCCATTTTTCAGTTTTTGTTTATTTTTCCAGTTTTTACCATTATTTCAATGAGAACTGTTTCTGTTTCTCAGCATTACTTGAATGAATGACCTGGGTTTTAATTTTCTATCACCACATAATTAAAACTTGAAATTGTAACCTCAGTGTGGGAAGATTTCGCGTCATCGTACGGTAATGCACTTCTGTCACACCCAACTCAAACCTTTCTTTCTGAATTATTCAACACACTGCAGGTGCTGTCGTGGTTTATTGCAAGGAGTGTGACATTTCAGTGGTCAGTTTCTTTGAAAATTGAAACATTTTCCTTAGGGACGACCTCCCTTGTGCTGTGGCCTGACATCTCAAGGAAGGTGGCTTTATTTAACACACTCCAAAACAAAGTCCGGTTTTCAGGAGTAGTGAGAGATAAATGAATTTTATCTAGCTGAACTGGGTACCAACACCCTTCAACAAACAGACCATGGGTTTGTGACTCCCTCTTTGATATGCAAGATATGTGCACTAGAGAGAAACAGATTTTACCAAAGCCATGGTCCTCTTTTAACTTTCTACCCAACTCCTTTAGTTTAATCTTGATCTCTGCCTTTTATTCATTGGACCCTGAAGTCGCAGTGCTAGAACTTCACCAGTTTTTCTGGGATTCCCTGTGTATTGGAAAGAATCGTAGTTGACTTGACACCCCTCCCTCTGTCCTACATATTCTAATTTTTCCCTCTTTTTTTTAAGATTTATTTATTTATTTATGCATACAAGAGCTAGGGTGTAGGCCAGAGGTGTGGAGGTGGTGAGAGGATTCACCAGAGACAGAGTACGGAGCAGAATGGCAGATCTACTGAAATCCGCTGCTGAGGGGAGCAGCGGGTGTGGTAGGAGAGGTCTGCTACTCCATGTGGGAAGCTCCCTGGCTGGGGATTGAACTCGTGCTGCAGTGGCTGTAGATAGTTTCATAGTGCTGAGACTTAACCCGTTATGCCACCAGGGAGGCCCCTAATTCTTCCCTCTTAACCCTCCCGTCAGTACTCCTTGACAGCATGGCCAAGATAACACTCCGGGTATGGGTACTTAAATCTGTTTCCTTTCACTAGGAATGCAAAGGCCAAAAAGGGGCTATCATGCTAAGAAAGCAGTACTTTGCTACTGGCAGGAGTGATGAAGTAAACGGGATACCTTATGGAGAGAAAGTCTGTAGATCCTTAAATTCTTGGAAAAGCATGGATAGTCTTAGGGTGTGCTTTAGAGTTTGTTTTCCACATATTCACATAGCTCAGGAGTATTTCCTGCTCTCTGAAGACATTTTTGATTTTTAAGATGGTTCATGTAACTCTTGAATAGCCTTCAAAAAGAAGTAAAAGGGGAACATAGATAAATTCCTAGTAATATATTTTTAAATGAAATTTTATTTTCTACTAATTCTAAATAAGAATTGAATGCTTTAATAGCTAGACGCCTTCCTTTTCATAGATTCAGGTTATCTATGACAGTGACATAGGTTGTTGTCACAGGGATGCCAGTAGCACTCTAAATAAGGACAACCAAAACATGCATAACTGAGACGTGTATTTAGAGAAGTTGCACACTTGCAGTTGATTGTAGCAAACGTTAGTAATTTATATACCTTACAGTCTACATTGTTCACCTAAAATACCTTGCATTTCATTAGTATTTGTTTTGTCAAAATGGATGTATACATATATATTTGTCAAAAAATATATATACATGTATGTATTTGTCAAAATATATATATATATATATTTGTTGAAACGTAAATATATGTCAAAATGGATGTATACACATATATACACACATCATTTGTTATTTTCTTGAAAATAAGATGATACAAAAATAAAAAAGAACAAAAATTGAAAGGATAACTTTCCTATAAGAATATTTGTTCTAGCACATTTTAAGGATAGATAGATGTGGGAAGTTCTTCTCTGTAATTGGAAAATTCACTCCAATATTGCTAATATCAGTATTAGCAAATTTTATCATTATTTTTAATTCTAAATAGAAAGACTATCTTTCTTGTGCTGTAATTTTGCTTTTTCTGATGACTAAGCATTTTTTCTCATTTACGCTTAATTTTAATGTCCTATTCACAGCTTTTGTCCATCACTTTGAGTTGTGGTATTTAATTGTACAAGCTTGTATAATGTTAATATATTTTCAGTTTATTTTGTGACTAAAATATCCCCTAAAAATGTGCCTTATATAATAATCTATACTTAAAGTAGGGAGATATTTATCATGTATAAATATAATCTTTAATCACATCCCAGTCTTTCAAATTTAATTATGTTGCCTTTGGCAATTCTGATTTTTTTCCTTTCAATAGAAAACATTTTCTGTCATTTCTTCATAGTTTCTGAATTACATGACACTAAGAACACTTTGCCTGTATTAAGAAAGTCGATAAAAACTGCATTTTAGTAGAAACCTAGTATACTGTAAGCTAGTATGCAGGGGTACCCAGGAACCCCCAAAGTTGCACACACTAAAGGGATTCAGCCATCCATGTGTACAAAAGGTCAGTCAGATTCTTAGTGTAATCTTTCATAGCACGAGTGTGCCCAGAGGAGAAAGAGAAGAAAGGACAAGAGCGTCCCCAAAATAAATCCAAAATGGCCCATACCTTCATGGGCAAATGTGCTGCCAGACAGAGTTGGCCTGAAGTAGGGCTGCTGAGGCCCAATATCTTGACACCAATTTAAGGCACCTTCTTTGGCAGAAAAACACAAGAAAGGGTCAAAGGGGCCAGGGAATTCTGGGACAAAAGGAGCAAAATCTAAGTACAAACCAAGATAACGACTGCATTGTCAGCCTCCTGTCTCTCACATCTCTCATCCACGTGTCTGTTCCAAGTTTTTCTACATCTCTCTACTCCATGTGTCTCCTTCTGTTGCCCTTCCTCCAAAAAATAGGTTGCAAGTTGGGCCTCAGAAGCAAGAGGACTGTTTGTTTAGCCCACCTGCCTTCTGTGTTATAGAGCTTCATCTGGTCACTCAGCCCTCCCATTGTTCCCAGTAGCTAATCCAAGACAGCTGGTGTTGGTGGGGCAGAGAGATACTTAGAGAGCAGACCCCTTTGGGCTTCTGGTTCTGGCTGTGCTTCCCTTTGAAGGCATTTCTAGCACTTCATTGTCCAGAGAGATTCTAGCACTGTTTTCTTTTGCAATTTTTGCAATTCTAAAAATACCTGTTCTTTGATTGGAAATTTAGTTCTATGGTTGGACTGTTTGGTCATCTTCGTTGAGGATCTACTCTGTTGGGTAAGAGGTGGCAAAGAATCGGCTTTGTTATTTCTTTTTGCTTATATGCATATTATTCTGTTTTGACTTCAAGAAAGTCAGGAGGGCTTCCCTGGTGACGCAGCAGTTAAGCGCTGCACTGTGGAGCTGTTGGAAGCAGCGACGAGAGTTCGACTCCTGGCTGGGGAGATTCCTACATGGCATGGCAGACCTCTCCTGCCTCGCCTGCTGCTCCCCTCAGCAGTGTATTTCCGTCACTCTACCTGTTCTGCGCCCCACTCTGTCTCTGATAAGCCCTCTCGTCTCCCCACAGCTCTGGCCTGTACCCCAGCTTGTATGCATAAATAAATAATTCTTTTTTAAAAAGTCAGGAATTTGTGCCCATTGGGAAGGAAAATATCATTTTGTATCCATACCAGTGAATTTTTGTGTTTCTGTGCTTAATCTTTAACCATAGATGACATTTCAGAATTGATATTATAAACTCATTTTTTTTTCTGGGTTTGAATGTCTAAATGTCTGTTTCCTAAAGATCTTTACCTTTTATTGTGTGACTTCTTAATATTTCCCTACCACCAGTGGTTTTCATAAATTAGATTATAATCTCTTAGAAGAACTGTGTGTAATTGGATTATAGAGCTAAACAAGAGCTATTATAATTGAAAATTTCTAGTGAAGGAGATTTCCTAACAAATTTATTATACTCAAAAAGAAATATATCTTATTAGAAAATAAATGTTTATTATCCTAGGAAAGAAATATATTAGATAGAAAAGTAAAATGATTTCAGAATTGAAGAGAAATCTTTGCAAGCAAGACTAGTATTTTCAATTTAACAGAATCCTCAATGTATTTTCTGATTCATCAGTGTAAAGTGTATGGAAGCATGTATTTATATTCTACTTGTGTGTATTTTTTTTCCTAAACTTATACAAGTTAGCTGAGCATACTGACTAGTACTACTTTCGCTTAATGTTATGGCAATGGAAAAATGAAAATTTTTGTTTAACCAGGTTGAATCATTACTCTGACAGATAATTTCAATATTGCTTATGGTTACAGAATGTGAACTTCTCTTTCCAAGATTCAAGCTAATACTTAGGACAAATACTACATTGTACTTATAAGTTGATAGCTTTGGATATGTGGGTCTTTTCTAACATATAATACTAAAACATGGATTACTGAGCAATATTTTAAGTAAATATATTTGCTTTTCCTTTACTACAAGGACTTATTTTCTGGGCTGTAGAGAGGTCTGTTAATGAACCTGTCATTTTTGCTTATTTTAGGAGCTGTTTACTGGATAGTTATAGCGATAGAAGCATGTGTTTTGAGTTCTCGTGTTCTGTTAGTCCATTAAAATGGCGTTGTGTGTGTCAGAGTTCACAATTACCCTTTCTGTAGTTTTCTTTGTAAATGAAGCTACTTTGATTAAAAGTTATAATTAGTATACATGAATGAGACTACTAGGAGCTGTAATGGCAAACAAGGTACAAGTTTGTATACACTATAATGAGATGGGTCTTGGTTTATTAAGGGGAAAAACATGTAGTTTCATTTCTAAAGTAAAAAGAGCAGAGTAGGAGGAGAAAAACAGAATGGATAGAGAAAGTTGCAGGTTTGTGTAAAGGAATTTTATTTACCTTGAGTTATAATATGTGCATATTATGAGTCTGAAAAGAGACACTAAGATGTGTTTTAAAATTTTGCCAAAAATTTTAACCAAAGATTCAGTGAAACAAGGGTTTTTTACTTCGAAGTGAGGGAACTGATGTGCGGTGAGGTAGTGTAGGTTTTGCTTTGAACATCGATGTTGAATATTGATGTTGCTTTTGAATTGTTTTGTGCCTATGTTAGAAAGCCCTATTTCTCTCTCCTTATATATATTTAACCCAAGACAATTTAGTAAACTCTGACTTTATAAACTAAAATGTAACATTTTAGGTGCTATTTTATGCTTTTTGCCTGACATTCTTCCCGCAGAATTCAGTAATTCTTACTAAGTCTTACTTTTCAGGGCACTGTGGTTATTTACCTAGGTTCCAGAAAAGGGTATTTTCAAATGCTTCTGGGACCTTCCTTCTGTCTTCCTTCTTTCTCTAAGTATGCTCATCTTGAACTATTTCGTTGTGTTGGCTTGTGCTACTTTATATTTTATTCCTATAACTTTAGAGTAGGGTTTTGTTTTTGATATTGTATGTTATTTTAAAGTTTATTCTTCTTTGTCAGAATTTCTTATCTCTTCCTATGCAATTTACTCTCCAGAATTTTAGAATCGGCTAGCGACATGTCATTTAAAAAACATGACTAGGTATTTATAGTAACTAATAATGAAAGAAAACAAGAGAGACTTAAACTCTTTCGTTAAAATCATCAATGAAAACCTCCAAACATAAAATTGTTTAGAAAGTAGTCACTGAAAAAAAAATTTTTTTTTAGGATTTATTTATTTATGCGTACAAGCTGGGGTACAGGCCAGAGGCATGGGGTGGCGAGAGGCTTCACCGGAGACTGAGTGGGGAGCAGAACAGGCAGATCAGAAATACACTGCTGAGGGGAGCAGCGGGCGAGGCAGGAGAGGTCTGCCGTGCCATGTGGGAATCTCCCCGGCTGGGCGTCGAACTCGCGTTGCCGACAACTCCAAAGCGCAGCGCTTAACCTCTGTGCCACCAGGGAGGCCCAGTCACTGAAAATTAACATTAAATCATATATTTTTGAAATCTTAATTAAAATATATTTGTACACAAGTGAAATTCTTACTCTATTGACTAGCATATATCAGGGTTCTTGCTATTTTAATGTATAGTCATATGCCCATCAGGACTCCTGGCTGGGCTCTTGGCAGTCTCCTCTGCTCAGTGGAATTCTCAGACTGTGGTGGGGGCGGGGGGCATGATGGGCATGCTGCTGGCTGGACCCCGCAGCTGGGCAGGACTACAGACGCCTCTCTGTGGTCAGCCCTGGTCAGCAAGGCCCGGCTGTGCTCGCCAGCTGGATGTTGTGGCGGGCGGACTGAGTCCCCAGACCAGCAGCAGGGCTGGTCTGTATGTTCTGCAACTCGGGGTGTGCCCTGAAGCTCCTGGGGCTGCCAGCTCTTTCCAGGAAGGGCAGTCTGCTGGCCGGGTTCCACGTTTCGAGCTGGTGCCCTCGCTGGGCTTCTCTGGGTTCTTGTGGGTTGGCAGATAATCCAGCAGGTATCAGGCAAACTGATGAGAAAGTCATAGAAAAGTTTTATGAGGGGGCCTCCCCAGTGGCGCAGCGGTTGAGCGCTGTGCTGTGGAGCTGTCGGCAGCTCGCGATGCGAGTTCGACGCCCAGCCGGGGAGATTCCCACATGGCACGGCAGACCTCTCCTGCCTCGCCCACTGCTCCCCTCAGCAGTGTATTTCTGATCCGCCTGTTCTGCTCCCCACTCTGTCTCTGGTGAACCCTCTCGCCACCCCACGCCTCTGACCTGTACCCCAGCTTGTATGTATAAATAAATAAATCTTAAAAAAAAAAAATAGAAAAGTTTTATGAGAACGTGCCTCCCTCCTGCTGTAAGCTGTAAGAGCCGGCAGAGCGGATGAGCCCCCACTAGCCCGCTGGTGAGAGACGCTGCCCAGCAGGAGGGGGATTCTGTGCGGGGCTGTGGCCTGGATGCTGCCCCTGAGGGCCTTCTGGGAAGTGGGCCGAGCTGAGCAGCCATTTTGTGAGCTTTTAAAAGGGAGTAATGCACGGGGAGGATGCTGTAAAAGACGTCCCCCTTCCCGCCACACCGGTGGTGGACATAGGCCCCTGCACACTGGAGGGAGCCCCCATGCTCAGCGCCAGCCTACCGGGGCGCACCCTGCTGCCTGCACTAGCCGCAACTCCACCTCACGCCATCCCTTGGTAGCTGGGCCTTCGCCCTCTCCCTGCTCTGTCTCCCTTTCCGTCCACCACGCTGGTTAAAATAAATTGGTGTGTTTTTTCTTTTTTTTTTTCTTTTTCCTTTTTGCTGCACCAAAGGCCCTTTTGTTTGCACTTGTGGCAGAAGGTGGCCAGGCCAGGAACCAGAGAGAGAGGTTTTGACTCCATGCTGGGTTTTAGGCACTTTGCCAGCAACTCCAACTTCTCTGGTGATAGGAGGGACAGGGAGTCATCTCACGGAAGTAGACCTGACAGAAGTTCAGGTACAAACACCCAAGGCAGCCTCCGCCTGGGCCTCAAGGACTCTCCCTGAAGTTCTTTGGTGGGGTGGCAGGTTTTTGTTCCCCCGGGCAGGACTGCAGGAGGTTCCGGTGCTAGGCGGGGCTCTGAGACAGCCCTGGTCATCCCTAGGGCTTTCCGGCCTAGTGGAGCCAGAGGCTAACCCCACAGTGAGGCCTGGTCTGGGGGCTGGAGGGAGAGCTGGCAGCCAGCAGCTCTGCAATTCTGCTTCCCTGTGTGTGTGGAGCTTCAGCTTAGGCTCTCTAAATAGCACGGCCCACTTGTTCTGACCCCAAACCAGGCATAACTAGTAACAGCTGCCAGGTTTTATGGGGCTACCGGCTTGACTCTGCAGTGGGCAGTCACCAGCTGTGGTCTCTCAGGGAATGGGGTCCATCAAGATCTCAGGGTCTTAGCTGGAAGCACCACCCTCCTCCCCTTCCTCTCTAGTCCTGCTGATTCCCCACAGGACTAATGGGCCCCATGGGAAGACCTGTAACACTGAGGAGGCTGGGGGTTCACCTTTGTCTTTGTCTCCTTTTCTCCTGAAACAACTGCAGGCCTGGGAAGCCTCCCCAGTCCCACTGGGTGGCCTGAATGAGGAGGGGGGCAAAGTGAACCTGCTTCCTGTGCCCTTCTTCTTCTTTTTTTTTTAAGATTTATTTATGCATACAAGCTGGGGTGCAGGCCAGAGGTGTGGGGCGGTGAGAGGGTTCACAGAGAGAGAGTGGGGAGCAGAACAGGCGGATCAGAAACACACTGCTGAGGGGAGCAGCGGGCGAGGCAGGAGAGGTCTGCCGCGCCATGTGGGATTCTCCCCGGCTGGGCGTCGAACTCGCGTCACCGCTGCCAACAGCTCCACAGGCAGCGCTTAACCACTGCCACTGGGGAGGCCCATCCCTGTGCCCTTCTAATAGGATGTTTTTAGACTTTTGTAGTCCAGAGTACTTCACCTTGTCCCTGGTTTAGGGTTAAGAATGTCATAGACGTCCCTTATGGAAGGCAAGTTGCCGTTGCCTTTTCTGGGAGGAAGACTTGAGTCGGAATCCATCTAGTCCCCCATCTTGCTAAGGTGAGTCCCTTCCGAGGAGTTTTCAAGTTTGCCCCACGAAGCTCATTAAGATTGTACTTACCAGTGGACTTTTTTCAGGAAAAACAAAAACAAAAACACCTCGAATTTTAGCAGTTTTAATAAAAAGTACTTCAGAAATTGTATGGCCAAGAGCTGAATGGCCCAGACCTTCCTTTGATCTCACTTAGGCAAGTGTAGGTTAATGGTTGTAGTTTCCACCACTTCCCACTGTTTTATTGTGTACAAATTCAGAAACTCATTGTCAAGGGCTTATTTTCTCTCTGGAAATGAGCCTCTTGCTCCTAGCTGTTCCACTCACTGGGGATTTACAAATGTCGGTTGTGTGAAAGGCCTCTAGGGTCGGACCTGGGTGACTCTTTAACATTATAAAAACAGTCTGAACAGAATGTGAGCCATCACCAAATTGCTCCTATGGCATTTTGATTTGATTTTCATGAGAATCTGTAATTGATAGTTCACATTTCTCTCATGAACAGATTCTTAATAGGACAGAGTCCTAATACTGAATAGGGGTGGTGATGCTGAGAGAGCAGGTAAGGCCAATAAAGTATTCAGGATGCCAGTTGATTTTTTGCACTTGCAGTGCTTTTTGAAAACTATTTACAAATATTGTAGAAAGAATTCAAACCCATCTACTTCCTGTTTTACCTTCTGACTCACTGCCTGAGCCTTCACCATCTGTGCCTTGATTTGTCAGTTACATGCTCTAGAATCATATTTTTACATGTTTCCATAAGAATAAAAATGGCACTGTTACTTCAAGAAAAAGGGAGCGTTTCTAAATTTCTGGTGATTTTTTTTCCTGCAGATTGAAGACATAAATATTCAAAACAGCAATATATGACACATAGCCACACTTATTTCACAAATTTAGATAGTTCAGTTAATTTCATGGTTCACACTGGCCCAAACTAACCATCAGGCTGGGCATCTCCAGCGCTGCCTGTCTGTCTGTCCATCCTACTCCTTCAAGCACAGTCCCTTTCCAACAGTCCCAAGGACAGGTCATGCCTAAGAAGAGGTCTCCGGTCCTTCCTAGTAATTCTGCTAAGGTTGAATTATTCAGTTTTGATAATGAGCTTTATTTTCCCTCTCAGGAGCCCTTCCATATACTTGATAGGCATTATTCCCACACTTTTGCAAGCTGTGTTTTATTCCTCTCTTTTGCAAATGAGATGCTGAAATTCAGAAATACTGATTTTCCTGCTCAAGTTCACAGAACTAGTAAACAGCAGAACTAAAATTCCCATTCCACTCTGCTTCACTCTGTATTTTCTTCACTTTGTTGGTTCTCTGATCATATTTCCCTGGGCGAATTTCTATGCCTTGAGCTAACAGAGGCACAAGAGAAATATAGAAGTCACTTGCTGGGAAGAGACTACCAAGCATTTATTCATAGCTTACTGATGTAGGTCTGGTTTTAATTCAATTATTTTGAGAATTTCCATGTGCAGTTCCCTAATGGATCTCTTCAGATCACCACTAATAAATCAAAAACTAACTTTTTGAATTTTCCTTCAGAATGAACCGCTTGGACGGGGAAGCTGACTAGTGGTTCCCTAATTCGTAGTTTGAAATAATAAAAGCAAAATACACATTGAATTACAAGGTGATTTAAAAGGCTATTTTATACTTGATGGATTTAGCCAGTGAGTCAGTGTCTGAGGGAATAAGGAACAGATATGATCTTATCCATTTATCAGACATTTCTCAACTTTCATTTTTTATTTGAATTACCAGTACCATACTTCAATGAGTTTAAAATACAAGCTACTGATCTTTGTTAGGTCATCGGGCCACCAAATAGATTTCCATAAAAAAATATTGATAAAAATTGCCATTTTAAATAGGTTCAGTCGGCCCTCACGTAGAATGAGATGATTACAAAAACTCCCTTCTGAACAGTGTCCTGTGTTTATATGTATTTTTGAAAAATGCCTTAAAGGCCATTTTTAATTAAAGGTAGACTTGATTTTTCTTTAGGAACAACTTCCAAGGCTAAAAATATATGTAAATGCTTTTAAATAAAGTCAAAGTATCCTAAGATTCAGTACACATTTTTTTCCGATGTCCTTCAGGGACAATTTCTGCTAGACACGACCAAAGAGTGTTTTGTTAGCCTAAAAAATTATTTCAGTTACAGAGGTGAAATACTTACTAACTCTCTCATTATATAGAATTATTTCTCCAATAGCACCCATGCTTTACTGAAATTTCCTTTCTCTAGATCATCTTTTGTATTAGAAAAGTTAAGCAGATTCTGTATTGCCCCCTGAGGGATATCATACTCAGAAAAATCTGAGAAGTCAATATACAATAATGGTTAACTTTTAGCAGAGCTAATATAAACTCATCAAATATGCTAAGTTTTCCATTATTTGAAAATAATTAACAAACACTACAAACAGTTATTGAATGTTTTAATGTAGGGCTCATTTCCCCTCTTGTTATTTAATGTATTGTTCCTCTGAGATAGGTACTGTGATATGATTAGCATGATTTTACTGATGAGGAAAATGGGACACAAAACGATTGAATTACCTTTGGTCACACTGTTAACAAGTAGAGGAACTAAATTTCACAGATATCATTCTGTGAAAAAATACACGCACACACGTATCTTTAGATATACAAAGAAAGTTCAGTAACTACATATAGTTCATAAGTACATTGACTTTAGTAATATAAAACATGTGAGCATTAAAAATAATCTCTATTCTTCCCATCCTCATTCAGTAAAAAGGAACTTAGAAATACAGAGAAAAAAATAAATCATTTATACCAACACTAAACCAGTAATAAAATCTGCCCATATTTACATCAAGGACTTTAAAATTTTCACCTGTTTTAGGGGACAGTATTCTTGAGTTTGGTTTCAGCTACCACAAAGATGTTCTGCAACTAAAACTGGTCAATTCCAGAGAAGTTTCTTGATATCTTCAGGTTTTGGTTTTCTGATGTGAAAATGATATAATAAAATAATCTTGAGGCTATTTAGTGAAATAAAGGAAAATACTGTAATGGCTTTTGAGCTGGTCCATAGTAGGCATATTAGAATGTTATTCTGCAAACAAACATGATTTTACATAGGTTAGTTATGGC
>PVIJ01012792.1:0-48005 GCA_004024925.1 Scalopus aquaticus
AGGGACCATGGAGATGGATCACGGGTGAATTGGTGGTGGGCTACCCTAGGGGAATACAAAATGTAAAAGACATAAATAACAATAAAAATATATATTAAAAAAAAAAAAAAGAATAGGAAAAAATTAGAGATACATGCTCCTCCCACATTCACTGCAGCATTATTTAAAACAGCCAAGCATTGTAAAAACCTAAGTGCCCATCTGTTGGAAAGTGAATAAAGATGTGATATATATACAGAAAGGAGTACTACTCAGCTATTAAAAATGAGATCCTGCCATTTACAACAACCTGGATGGGCCCTAGAGGGTATTATACTTAGTGAAATAAGGCAGATGGAGAAAGACAAAACACCTTATGATTTCACTCATACATGATACATAAAATGAATTACCTGTCAGACCAAATTAGAGGTTACCAGAAGAGAAGGGGGCTTAAAGGTGGGTCAATCGCATGCTGAAGGCTAGAACTGAACTTTTAAATGGTGAGCTTAATGTAATATATATAGACATTGATTTATATAATGTTATAACACAATGTTACTTCAATACATTGTTAAATTTAGCTTCTTTAAAGTCCCTCCTTTGAGAACTGTGTCTTCCAGAGACACATTGCCCAAAGAGAATACCAAGCGTCTGTTGGGAAGGCTTCCCTTTGCAGCTCCGGCTGGATTACAGGCTGACTTGAGTATAAATTGAGACTATTTAACTGCTTGATGATTATAACTAGAGTTTAGGTGAGGAGACTGAAAAATCTCTGGGCTTTGATAATCTACCCATCAGACTGAATAAATGAGAACAGACATGCTGTTGTAGTGATTGGGAAGTAAATGGTTTGTTTCAAATTCTCAAGATAGTGTGGCAGCCAGCTGCAAAGATAGCCCCCGTCACCTGGTACTCACAGCCTTTTGTGATAGTGTCCCATGATGTACCAAGATTTGTCTGAGGCCAATAGAGTATGGCAAAGTGATGGCTTGTCATTTCTGGTGTTTGGTCAGAAAGGACTATCACTTTTGTTTGGTCACTGGCCCTCACTCTGTGGGAAGCCAACTGAGATGTGAGGACACGTGGGAGCAGAACTGAGGTATCACGTCAACAGTCCCCTGCGTGAGCGACGAAGAGGCTCCTCCAGCCCCAGATGACTACAGTTCCCGCGGACAGCTTGACTGCGACTTCACAAGAGACCGAGTCATAACTATCCGGTGGAGCTGATTTCTGATCGGTTTGAAGTCGCTGGGGTCATTTGTTTGACACCAATAGATAATGAATACAGTCGAGCTGTGTGGTTTCTGCTTAAGATCACGGACAGCAGTGCCTGTCCTGAATCTAAATAGCTGGTTGCCAAAATGCCACTTTTGGCCAGGTTATGTCATAAAGCCTTAGCGGGGGTACGGGAGACCTCAGTTTCTCCACAAAGCAGACCCTGACCAGAGGGAGGGTAGTGACTGCGTCCTGTGGACATTCCTACTATGAAAGCCACAGCGCTGGGAAGGAGGACAAAGGTGTGGGTTCAGGCCCCATCTAGTATCCAAACACCGACGCCTGAAAACATTTCATGATTTTTTTAGGCCGTTGTTTCCGTCTAACACAGCTGTAATCCTTACCTTCTCCTGTGGTTGACATGGGTAGAGTAGGCTTGAAAGGAATTTGGAAAATGATTCTAACCAACTCTATAATTTCCACAGTGAAATCATTACACCACTACCAGCACCACTCTCCAACTCAGACGTGGCGTGTAAGGGTTTGGATTTTATATCGGAGGCTTTACTCCCCTGGGGAGGTTTCAAGACACCATGCCATGAGGCGAAACACAAACATTCCCTGGGACCGGGCTGGCAACACGAGTGTAGGGGGGCAGGCAGGGAGGAACAGCAGGGAATGGGGTGAACACGGTGAGCTAAAGTTCATGCCTCCCCAAGACAGACATTAAAACAGTGTCGAGGGGGCCCAGCAAACCGCCTCTGCCTACTGAATCTGCATGGCCAGACCCCAAGCGGCCCTCAAGCCCCACATCCAGCACCATGAGCAATAAAAGGCTAAGGGCGTTTATACCTCAGTCCATATCCACAGGATGCTGATGTCCACAGAGGTATGGAGGATTGAGGCCTCCTCTTATCCTTGGCAGATGCTGGCAGGTTCTATGAATAAGTCCTCATCACACATCCATTCACTCACACTTCCATTCAATCCAGAAGCATTTATGGAGCGCTCACCCCCAATAAGCCACGTTCTAGGCTGCATACCAATCCTGTTCTAGCGTGTTTTATACCTTAAATCTCATTTTGTGTCTTTCCCAGTTTGGGTTATTTGTATCGGTACTGTATTTGCAGGTAAGGCAGATCCTCTATTTTAAGAAATAAGTTTCAGTCCCCAATCCACAAATAAAGAATTATTATAATAGCATATTCATGAAAAGCAAATTACTTATCCTGGCGTTTAACATCCTTGTAACTATTCCTGTACTTTTAATGTCAACAGAAAAAAAGTAATGTCTAAGTCTGGCTGATACGGTAAATTAATGTTAATAACAGTTTTGACACTAATAGCAAGTTTTAAAAAGGAAAAACCTCTCGTCTCTATGCAGGGTTTCATTTCTTAAAAATCACCTCAGCTTGCTGTCACCAGACTTCCCTAGAACAATTCGAGCTACTCTTTCACCTTCATTGGGAGTCTGAGACGACGGGCTGCAAAGCCTCTGACATTATAGTCCTTCCCTCCTTTGCTCACTCTAGATGGAGAAAACATCTCTCCCCCATCCTACCCTCCCCACCCCGTTACAATACGAGGGGCTCCTCAGCAAAGACATCCTTGAATCCCTGTAAGCAAATGAATACCTAAATAGATTCCGAGAACAGCAGCTAAAAACCACTAGCTGTTTCTTCAGAACCTGAAAATTGGTTGTGAAAATATGAACTATGAAAGAACACACTAGATTAATGGGAACTATCAGACGGAATACAGACCCTGGTCTCTGTAACTCAATCTTCTTCCCTAGTCCTGTGTTTAGATAACATTAACAAATGTCCCATGAATTAAAAATTGTGACAAGCCCAGGGAAAATGATAAAGAACCCAGTCCTTGACTCCTCCCTTCTTGCTAGCTCTTTTCTAGAAGTCATCCAGGGCTTAAGCAGCCCCTTGCGGGCCTTCCACCCTTTCTGACTCACTCGATGGCACATAGTGGGCTGACGACACCCACCTCTGATTACCTAGAGGCCGCTAGGCATTAAGCAAAGCATTTCCAACTTCTCATTGTTCTTTGTCTACTACTAATTGAGTGTTTTACTTTTAGATAATCCTATAATGAACCAGCTCAAATGAGCAGAGACGCAGCAGTGACAACCCATCAATAAAATAATTAAGCCGAAGTGAATTTTGTTAGAGACTTCTCATGTCATAATAGGAAATTTAGGCTACTTAAAATCAGAGAAATCAAATGTAATAATTTCTTTGTTTTAAAAGGAAAAGTTAATTTTTAAAGTCTCTTTCACAGAACCCACATGAATTCTGACAACACTGGTTATTTAGTCTGGAGTGCACATACAATAGAAAAAGCAATGGCGAACAGAATTGTCTTTTCCCTTTCCGTAGTTACCATTCAGTTGTCTGTAGAATTTAGGAAGACGCACATCTGCATTTTCTGTTTTGCGATTCAGATCATCGCCTCAGTCCCCTACGACGTTTGTACCTATATCCCAATACTTACATACCATGGAAAGACAAAGGAAAACCAGGGCCTGATGGGAGCAAATGCAGAGCTAAATCCTACCTCTTCTCTTTCAACCAATGAAGGAGGAGGGGGTTCCTGACAACAAAAGCTGACAAAGGGAGCTTCATTTCCTTTGCATCCTTGGGGGTCAGGCTGCCCACGCTGCCACTGACCCACTTCACCCTTCCCGACAAGCTTTGCATCATCTCCAACTGAGATTCTTGAACGCACTACAGAACCAACCTCTATAGTAACAGACATTCAACGATTACCAAATGACTTCAATCTCTAGACAAGAAATAGAAAGAGGCCAGCGCTGGCTTCAGGTACTACTGGTGCCATATTGAAGGGTAAAGCAGAAACTAAGGAAATGACGTGAACTTGGGCTGATACCCAAAGCAGAAGCCACATACTGGACTAAGACAAACAAAGGGACTCCCTTACTTCCATGAAAAGGAGCATAAGCTCAAAACACCTGTCACCACAGGGCCAAGTGCAATGATTACATACCCAAGCTCCATCAGGCCCAAATAGTTCTAGAATGCACTACAGAACCAACCTCTATAGTAACAGACATTCAACGATTACCAAATGACTTCAATCTCTAGACAAGAAATAGAAAGAGGCCAGCGCTGGCTTCAGGTACTACTGGTGCCATATTGAAGGGTAAAGCAAAAACTAAGGAAATGACATGAACTTGGGCTGATACCCAAAGCAGAAGCCACATACTGGACTAAGACAAACAAAGGGACTCCCTTACTTCCATGAAAAGGAGAATAAGCTCAAAACACCTGTCACCACAGGGCCAAGTGCAATGATTACATACCCAAGCTCCATCAGGCCCAAATAGTTCTAGAAAGTTGCCAATGAATTCCCTCGACTTTTCTTCCCACTTCTGGATTAGATCATGACTCTTTTCTTCCACTCGGTTAACAAATTCCTTTGATCTTTCTTCCACATTCTTGACCTTTTCCTTCATCTTGTCTACCTGGTTTTGGAAGCGGTACTTCTTCTCCTAGTCAAAAATTAAAGGAGACAAATGAATTGATCCACGAAGGCACATTGAAAGATCATTAATTCCCATTAATCATCATATTTGTATTTCAACTTGTGTTTGTTCCCAACCAGAAGAGTCAGGATGTTGCTACTTCCCAAGGGCAAGATGGACAGAGGCCATCTTGTAGGAAAAGTCATTTGTCACCAGTCTACTTGGATATGCCAAGGGAAGCAGAAGTGGTTTTAATATTCTCTTTTAAATGCCTGAGTTGAATTCACTTCTATCAGAACAAAAAATAAGAGAACTCACATCAAACACGACAGGCACCTGTGAAACAGTGTTCACTGTGGTCCTTGGATCATTCTCTCCCAGAGCTCAAGTGCCACAGAAATGCTTGTGCTGCCCAGCTCTGAGGGGCTTGGAGTCATAGAATGAGCACTGAACTGGGTGCCACGGGACTGGCAGGCTGCTATTGGGTTGTTGGAAAAGTCATGAAGCATTTTTGCATAGAAAATAGAAAAAATATGTCAAGCTTTTTCCGACACCCCAAAATCACCTCCACCTGTACGTTGCCTAAAGGCCTTTAGCCATGTTTCCTTTCCGAGCTCAGCTTTCCTCGCTTCTAAATGGGGGCACCTGGACTGTTGACTGGCCCTCTTCAGGCCCCTGCCGCCTTGGAGGCGCTCTGGCTCATCTACACACCCGGCCAGCACAGCTCATTTCCTCTCTGAGCTGCAGCCAGACTTGGCGGCGCAGAAGGGCCACGAGCGCGTCCATGCCGACGACACGGGGCCCGAGCTAAGTGGCTTATCTGAAGGCCGCTGTGAGAGGGAGCAGTAACTTTTGGGAATAACTCGACATGCTTGGAGGGTTGACTGAATTCAATTTAAAAGAGCAGACAGTTTAATTTATTGAAATAACCAGGGCTTTATTCTCTAGAAGAGCCCAAATAATCACTTTGAATTCTTTTCAGCCACTTGATCTGGTGCCACTTGAACCAGATATTTCCCATTTTTGTCTCCCTGCTTGTCAAGAGCCAGAGCCTGGACTCGCACACTCCCTGCCTTGTGAGGACAACTGAAACTGCTGACTTGCCATGAACGAACCCCCCACCCCCATTTTGAAGGTACCAATGACTGATTGGGTGTGCTATTGGATAACTATGCCTGACATAATTATAAATACCTAGTTTTGTAGAAAAATCACCCTTTGAAAACAGAGCATCATTTGGGGGTGGGAGTGCGGATGGGGATGGGGTCGAAGTTCTGAGAATATGGAGTGTGTGTGTTTTAATCAACATTATCAGCTCCTGCAGGCCCAGGTAAATACAGTCACTCAGACTCACATCACCTTAAGCAACTGGGCTACTGTCTCGCTCTTATCGGCTTGTTTCGCTTGTTTTAAAGATTATTTTAACAGTTGCTCTATTATTAAACTAACAGCAGCTCTGTGGGAACAATACGGTAGAAATACAAAAGCCAAAGACTTGGCTTTATTTAAGCAGCTGTAATTTCTCTGGACAATAAAAAACGGCTGTTAAGGTTTCTAATGAGCATCTGTAAGGCCTTCATGTAATGCAAGTTTAAAATGTTAAAACAAGAAAGCATTTTCTCAGGGGTTAGCTTTTCATTACCTCTGCCCTCCTTTCTTCCCTTTGAGAAAAAGATAACTCTTGCCCTTCACCCAAACCCCAGAACTTGACAGAGGGTACTTGGGGTGAAGAGAGGAAAGCGAAGCAGCTCCTGAGTGAAACAGGAAACTCACTATCTGTGTGTCTTGATTAACTTAGGTCACTCCTTTGGACACTGGTTTCTCCATCTGTAAAATGGGGTAATAAGACATCCTTGGGTTGTTCTGAGGACTGAATGAAACAATTAACATAAAGTAACACAGACACTGCGTGGCATCTAGTGAGCACTCGATAACCAGCGACCGCGGTGGTGTGATGCGGTGGTCCTCGGGGGTGGGTGGGGGAGGGCAAGGCGGTTCTTACATTTATGAAGCTGACATTCAGTTCCTTGGCTGTGTACCCTCTCTGGAGGTTACGTCGGGCATAAACATCATAGTCACGGACAATTCTGGTAATGATGTCAGATGTTGAGATGCCTTCTGTTCTTTGAGTTGGAACGAACATTCCTGTTGAAAGAAGAAAGAGGACTTAGAGAGGACAAATTAAGATGGCCGTGGTTGCAGCATCTTCTTAGATGGCCCTCCTTTCCAGTTGCAGCTGCTGGCTGTGTCCGGGAAGTTTTCACATCTGGCCCCAGCTGACTCTTGCAAGTCAAGTTCTGGAGATTTCCTCCCTGCCATGATTGCTGTGTGTTCATCAACCTGGACCTGTTCTTCCCTGTATGCACCACACACCCGCCCGGTCCCTGGTGTTTGCTCACGCCAAACCCTTCCCACCCCAACTGCAGAGGCCTCCACTGCATCCCAACAGGTCCTGCTTCCAGATGATGCATCTGGGGAATCTTTGCTGACGTCACCCAGCAGAGTCCATAACATTTAGGACCGAAACTTGTCTCCCATTAATGACAGTATTTAAAGTATCTGTCTCTGAAGCTGCCCTGGTACCAGCTCAGTTCTCCTGTGTCTCATACGTGCCAAGTGCTCAAAGCAGGCAAATTAACTGAGGACGTGAATGGAGAATAACAACGGAGTCCATGAATGAGCAGGCTCACGGCAACTCCCCTTCTTCCCCAGGACATCTGCGTCACGTTAAACTGAGGGAAGGAAGAAAGTGTACAATTTTTGTAGTCTCTGATCTAAAGACAGGCCTGTGGGGTGCCAGATGATTTTATCTCCTTAAGAGCAATCTTCTCTGGATGGTAGTTTCACCAAAGACCTTTTCATCTAGAATCCGTGGAACTGAGTAAAAATAAACAAGTACAAAGGATGCCAAGTTCTAATAGAACTTCCTTTAAAGTCCCTAAAAATATATCTGAGCGTACCAATACAGGGTTACAAATAGATCACAAATGTTAGCACAGGCAAAAACCTGGTTTATGAACACACTTCTATCGTGAACTGAATTAAAACCGTAAGGTACTGGCAACTGAGATTTTTTTAATCTTGTTAATATTTGGTCTACATCATTATTTGTATTTTAGAGGTATAGGATCTCCCCCTTCAGGTGTTGTTACAACTCCACACCCACCACCAAAGCCCCCCCAGTCCATCCCCATAGTTCTTTCTCCTTCCTTCCCACTTTGTTCTTGCCCATCCTCCCTGCCCTCCCCTTCCGGTAGCCTCAGATCTAGGGTGTGGTGTCAGTTTGCCTTTCTCTGACCCTTTCTTTGCTTTCCCTATATTCCACATCTAAATGACATCATCTGCTACTTGTCTTGCTCCTTCTGACTGATTTTACTTAGCATCGTCCCCTCCACCTTCATCCGCATTGCCACAATAGGCAAGAGATATCTTTTTTGATGGCTGAGTAGTATTCCATTGTGTCCACACACCACATACTCCTGATGCACTTAGGGTCTTTCCACCCAATATGATCACGGGCACTCAGTTGGAGACACAGGGTGGACAGCATGATGGACACAGCCTGCAGACAAGGGCGCTGGGTTCTCGGTTTGCAGACTTGGCCAAGTCTCTCAAACCTCAGAAGGCACGTTATTTAAACTTAGACTCCTTGGCTGAGAAATGAGGAGGCTAGATACGATGACCTGGGACTGACACATGCTACTTCCTTCTCCCTCACGCCCCATGCTCAATTTCCTTCCAATCGCCAATCTACTTCCTACATATCTACCCAATCCATCTGCTTTCCTCTATCCTCCATCTAAACCATCATGACACCATCTTATCCAGAGATAACAGCAAGAGTCTCAAAACCAGTCTCCTATGGTCTATTCCTCAATTCACTGTCCACATAGCAAGATCCACAGAGCAGTCTTTCAAAATTCGAGCCTGCTCAACATCCGTCAGTGGCTGTCTACTGTCTCTGTATTTAGATTCAAATCCTTACCTTGGCCCTGTGGCAGCTCACGCGATCGCTTCCCTGTGCTGCGCTCCATTCTCACCTCAGATCCTCTCCAGGCTTCACTCCCTAAGTCTACCCCCGCCCCCGCCCCCTCCCCCCGTGCTGCCCAACTGCAGGGGGCGCTGTTCTCACTGTTTCACCAGCCAACCATGCCTTGATCCAGCTGGCTACACAAGGTTGAGGTCAAGAACCGCCACCCACCCCGCCCTCCCTATTCTCAGCGCCAGGAGACTGCAGGCGCTCTGGAAATATGTGTTGCATGAATGGGCAGATGGATGTTGATCTCCAAGCGCCCTTCCAAACCCAGTTCTCCCTGACGCTAGCGACACTGGTGAACTTTTCAGCCTGTGGGCCCTCCTTGGGCACCCCTTTGGAGTTTTCTTTTCATGGCACCTGCCCATGCACAGTACTAGCAGAGGGTGCTACTGCTGCTATTAGAAACAAAGCACCCCGTTTCTAATACTCTGTGGCTCAGAGGACAGAGTTGGGGTTTAGCATGGACAAAAGCTTTTTGTGTCACATTCTAAGATGAGAAGGTGGAACCAAACACAGAAGAAAAATGGAAATGGGGGTACAGACATCTAAAGGTGTGCATATAAATAGCACCCACAGACCCAGCTGTTCTGGGGTTCCGGTGGGCAGGGAACCCTGAGCGGTTCCGAGTCTGGGGACTTCAGACAACACAGACACCTTGATGGGGGCCTCAGGGAGCTTTCTGGGGAATAGTCTATCCCATCTTTCAGCAGGCAGGTAATTCACCCACACCCTCGCCGGCTGAAATGTTTAGAAGACTCACTAGCTACTAATAGATTTTAGCAAGTCATTTAGAAATGGATGACATGAGCTCGCCCTTTCCTTGAAGTCACGGTGTGAGGTCTCTGTGACTGAATAACCGAACTGGAGTCTGGGATAGATTTGCTTTGGCTGCCTGGGAGGTGGGTCTCTGAAAGAAGCCAAGCCCTCCACTGACATAATGAGGCGCCCGCCCGGCTTCCTCCAAATCCTAATTATTGCTCTGCTAAAAATATTCCTTAATGAGCATGATCAGAGAACCTTTTTTCTCATCCTTTTCAGAACTGTGGCGTTTGGTTATGGAGCTATTTTAAGAAACAGCAAAGCACATGTTAATGAAGGAAACTTTCAACAGTAGTGGGCAATATTAGAATGATGATGAGTAATATGAACTGTCTATTTCATTTAAGCTCCGACTCTTCATCCAGTTTTGCTGGAGAATTCTGACATATAATTCTGATGAGCAGAATGGTATAAAGCTTAATTCATAACCTTGCTAACTCTGGTTTTATTTGAAGTGATTTTTTGACTTCAATATATACCTCAATGAGAGTCTAAAAGCCAAATGTGGATGCTCAGACTATTTCTGAACATCTTTCCCCACAGGAATGCTCTGACCTTCTCTACCCGGGCCCTGAACAAACCTCTACCTGGCTCTCCCTTGGTGAGGAATCAGAACAGATCCACAGACCACATGAAAGAGTCCCCGTGCGTAAGAAAAGTCATACATAGTTTCATGTCTATAGTCCCAGAGCAAATGGAACACCTCCTGACTACTCAGTTTGGAGATGGGGATTGATTGTGGTGAATTAAAGACGGGCACCATTCCCAAACCTGGAATCTGGGTTGGCCTCAGTACCTTGCTAGTAGCAAACAGAATGTGGTATGATGCTGGCTGACTTCCAAGATGAGGCCAGAAGCAGCCTTGTGGCTTTTACCAAGGTTGTCTGCTCTCTGGATGCCCCTTCGGACGCACACTCTTGGACCCCACTCACCACACTGTGAGAAGCCCACGCAACATGGAGAGGCCACATGTCAACTCCAGTGTCAAACCCAGTAGTGCCCCCTGCTGACAGCCAGAGACCACTGCCAGTCACATAAGTGCACATAAGTGGGACTTCCAGCCTTGGTGGACCTTCAGATGACTGCAGCCCCATCAACAGCTAACGACAGCCATGTTGAGACCCCAAGTAAGTCTCTCTCAAAACCATCCAGCCTATCCCTTCCTGAAATCCTGCCCCCACAACACCATGAGTAAAATGAAGTGGCTTTAAGTTACTAACTGTGGGAATAATCTGTTATGCTATAAGAGGTTGCTGAGTTGCTTAGAATTAGAAAAACATTGGACCTGTGCCTACACCTCAACACCTGGAGCTTGAAAGTTTTACTCCCTCAAGTCAGGAAAGCAGCTTTTTCTTCGCTCACTAGAAGTCACTCATCCAGAAATAAAACCACTACCAAATGCTTGTTCCTACTCAGCTAGGTAGCTGAGGAAATATCCCCCCACAACCCAGGAAATGCTGACTCAATGAATCCTGGGGGTAGCCCTGGGGGTGACTCTGGGTGAACCAGAATCCTTCCTCTACATGAGGTCTATGGACTTGCAACATCTGACAACCTGGGATCTCCTTAGAAATGGGGGTATAGGTCCCGCCAGGCCTACTGAATCCAAATCTGCATTCTAAAAAGTCCTGCCGGCATCTGTAGGCAGTGACGTTTCAAAAGCACTGGGCTATATCAGGTCCTTCTGGGCAATATTAGGCAAGGAGTTTCAGATCTGCAAAGACTTGAAAAGGTAGTTAATCACCCCCATGCCATGTAACCTATCTCCAGATAACTGATACAACAGCCAGTTTCTCCCCGGCCTCTCCCTCCCTCCCAGGCGTCCCACCCCCAGCCCACCATGACTGTCAGCAGCCTTCCAAGTTTGAAGTGTATGGTTGCCTTTCTCCAAACTCTTTACGGACAAGATTGGGATTTGATAATGTCAGGTCTCCAATTCTTACCCAAGTTTCCTGACCACTGAGGGCACCCTTTCTAAGAAGATGGTACTTAAAAAAGAGATAATAGGCCTAAAATGGAGTTACTTATGCTAGGCCCCACATCACCAAACTGGGTCTTAACACCTAACCTAATTGCAGTTTCAGTTTCTCCCAGGAATGGGATCTTAAGACAGTCAATCCGGAATTAACTGGTCAGCGGTAGGGAGAATATTTGTTTCCTAGATCCTTGCTGTAATCCCAAAGGAAGGTGACCTTGCCAGAAACAACCCATTCTGTGCTAGAAACTTCCTTTGCCTGCCCCTTTCTGCCTATAAGAGCCTTGCACTTTGTGTAGTTCTTTGAATTCCTTTCTACCTGCTAGATTGGGCGCTGCCTGCTTCATAAATCAATGAACTAAGATCTTCAATATGCACTCAGTTACGTTTTGGTTTTATTCCACAATAGAGTCCTGACCAGCAAGCCTGTTGGGATGGCACGGAGCTTCTGCAGCTGGCCCCAAAAGGGTGGGAAGCAACAAAACACCATCAGCAGGACTAAGCACATTATATGTAAAAATCATTTTCTGAAATATGATCCAGTGTCATTTTCATTTGTGGGCATGAGGCCCTGTTTGCACTGACACTAAGACCTCACCTCAAAGGAAGGTGGATGTAGCTGAGACTACAGGGGACTGTGTTTAGCTCTAGCCTTCTAAAATAGGCTCTTTTGAAGACTCATTTCAAAAAGAAGAGTTATGAAAAATAAGGCTTTCACTTCAAAGAGTCAGGCTTTGAGGAGCACAAAGAGCCTTCGAAATCCTAGAAGTGTTCTTTGACTTATTAAGAACCAGAGCCTGAGTGGACTCAGTACAGGAGGCTTTACTGTCAGCCCTGAAGTGGGAGAGATGTGAAGTTAACCAAGGGGCAGGCACCTGTCCTCCAGGAAGAGGCCCGAGGATCGGGAGGTGAGTGGCAGAAGCAAGGGACGGGAGCAGGCCTGGCCCCTGGCCCCATATAGGTTCAAAGCCCAGGTCCGGGGGCAGGAAGAGACAACCTTAGAAAGCCCAGAACAGAGGTGCTGGCACCGTTTACCTCAGGAACTTTGGGAGAAGACGGTCTCACAGAGGTCCCGGCGCCAACATGGGGAAGCCTGTGTCCAGCCTTCTTCATGGCAGGCCAATCATGGGACCCGACTTGGTTCCCTCCCACTGCCATGCTCCTGAGGTTATGGGGGACATCTTCAAAGTTCCCAGGGACCCTCTCAAGGAATACTGAAGCCAGCCGAGGGGTCAGAGCAGCAGCAGTGCTGGGCGGTGCACCTGAGCATGGCGCCGGAGTCCTACGCAGGACAGGCCAAAGGGCGAGGTGGTTGAGGGTCAGGTGAGGGCGGCTGGTAACTACAGGTGATGGCTGAGCAAGTCTTGATGTCATAAAACAAAAAGGTCATCAAGAACCACATCCCAGGCCCATGCCAGGTCAATATATAATCCCCAGAAACTTAGATCACCTCAGGAGAAAACAGCCGAGATTCTGAAGGTCCATGGACACCATAAAAAGCCCTGTATTGACAGCTGACCAGTGGCAGGGCATGATGGGAGCAACACGTATGGGGTTCCTGCGACCTCAGGAAATGGGGGAAGATGAATGATGGCAGACGCCAGTACTGGGGACAGCTCGAGTGCGGTGAGGGTTACATCAGACTTCTTGAAATCCCTGAGTAAAGCACATGGTGACACTAGAGTTTCTGTGCTGTGCCAGGCAGTAGCTGCCCACCTGCAGGAAGGTACACATGGACACGCCCACAGTGCCACCACACAGAACCTGTGGTAGAAACTAAAATAGCACAAAATAAACCAAGCCCTTAAAAACTGACTTCCGCATCTACCTTTAGCTAAAATACCAACTCTAGCCCATGCCTCTCCCAAACTCTCCTTGCTCCGAGATGCTCATGCAGCAGTGGGTTTGTGGAAGTAGATGGAAGTCAGACTGACGAAGGAAGGGGGGAGACAGAGGGTAAGTAGTTCAGGTTACTCTACCGCCCCATCCTCCATCTTTGACATCTCCATTGTCGGGTGCAGAAAAACCATCCGACCCAGAAAATTGTAGGAAGTGATTACCTTTTCCCCATCTATCTTTTTAAGTAACCTGGAGAGGTGGAATATTTCAAAAATCCCAGCAATGATTGTTTTACTTCTTAGGTGATGATCTGAAGCATGGTGACACTAAGAGCTATTTTCCCATTACACATTCACCCAAAAGAGCGCCTGTAATTTGTGATTTGTATTCTCTCACGTTATAAAGAAAAGTGCAAATTCATAGATATATTTCTAAAGCATTTCACTCAGACCATGGGCATATTTGAAACAAGCCCTTGCGTCTCTCGCTGAGCTGTCTTGGCTGTGAGGCAGCGACGGTGCGGTGTAAGTCAGCTCGTGCAGATAGCCTCTCCTTCAGTAACACGGGTGTGAGGGACTCAGAGCCAAGGTACCAATGGAAATGGAGTCCAAAGGTCCATGTAATTTAGATCAAAATATCACCCCTTACAGCTAAATAATGCGAAAAACTCCAGAAGACAGAAGCGTGTGCACCTAGGACCCAGGTAAACGGCTCCACTCCCCATGTGTGGGAGGAGCCCTACGGGCCAGAACCTCCCATATCAAGGTAACTCCCCATGCTACCCCGTAAGCGCACTCTTATTCAGCAGCATTTAAGGAGCACTGCAGATGTGCCACAAAGGGGAGGCACAAAGACAGAAGAGACATGGCCTCGTCTGTGGCATTTCCAGCTAGAGACACACACACACTCGGGATGCCAAGGAAAAGAATGCTGACGGGGGCCATGTGCAACGAGTGTCTGAGGAGGGCGGGAGTCCAGTGGGGATGCTGAATTATGGCTGAGGGGTGAGGGCCTATTCCTCAGTTGGGCCTGGAACTGGCACAGAAGCTCAAAGGCATTATAAGCCCAGAGAACAGCAGGAGCAAAGGCACTAAGCAGGGTCATGTCTGGGAACCAGGATAAACTCCAGGTGTCTGGAATCCAGGGCCTGTGGAAGGTGGGGCAGAGCTGAGGTTGGCAAGATGGAAATACTGGGCAGGGCCAAGGGAGGAGAACCTGTTAACAAAACTCAGGAACAGTCAAGAGACTCACGGGAAGTTAAGAAGGTCTCAGAAATGTCCCAGCAATGGAGGACAAGCGTGTCTAAGAAAGAAGGGTTAGCAGAGTCGTTAGGCCCAGAAGACTGAAAGGAGGCCATTGGTTTTAGCATTTTGTAGGTCATCAGAGAGCTGAGGGAGGATGGGACAGAGGTCAGAGTGCAGGTGGCTAAGGAACGACAGGGAGGGAGACTGAGCAAGGATGTGACGGGAGGAGGCAGGAGAAGGGCAGAAGGAAGGATCTGGACTTGGTTTTTGTGTTCATATACTTGCACAGGTTCGTAAGCTAAGAAAAAACTACTGGAGAGTGAGAACATTGGATACCAAAGAGAAGAAAAACTAATACTGGCCCTAGAAGGTAGGTTCAGATAGAGACTAGCGTGGGACAGAAAAGCCCTCTTCCTCAGGACTCAAAAGAGGCGGTAAGGACGCAAAGAACTATGGGTAAATCAGGGCAGGAGGGGGAAGAAGAGGAGGTGAAAAGAAGACCAAGAGTGGCACTAGAACCCACAGGGCAGGTGCATTCATGCCCCAACAGCCAGCTCCCTGGTGCCATCATCAGCGCAGGGGCAGGAACAGAGAACCGGATAAAGAATTTAAGGCTCCAGGGAGCCTGCAATGGAAAGAAACCCCTCTTTCCAGGCCCCCAACAGCTCCCTGAAGCTGACCAGAGTCTCTGACCTTAACAGGAACGCTTAGTGACCAAAGGTACAGCTTCTAAAGCTCAGGCACCACATCTGCCTTCCACAACATCACTTAACAGTTTCAGGAAGAATATATTTTACCAGAGTCCACAAATATTTACTCCGCCCCTTTTTTGCTTCCGCATGTGGCATCTGTGGATATTACTATTCCATCACAGGATGACATATAACATACGACAGGACAGACTTTGGAGCAAGAGTCCAGATCATTAATGAACCAATTGTCTTCTGGAAGGAACTTTGTTGGGAGCATCAACTAATTTCATTGTGAATGAGGAAAATGTCCTTAAAACAATAGGGTCTTGTCATTTTAGTATGATGAAGTCTAAAATCAAGCCTGAAATCAGAAGTTGAGTACTGTGGTGCTCTGGTTTTTTCCTAGATAAATACCTGATGGGGGTCTGGGCCAGGACTGAACCTTAGCCCGTATCAACAGAAGCTTGTAGAGACTCGCTGGTGAGACATCTAAAGTTCCGATCCCCTGTATGTACAGGCTGCAGGCCCAGGGAAGATGTCCCTCATTAAACCTGAATATTGTACACAGTGGACAGGTGTGCCCAGCCCAATTCCTCACCTGCTTCCTTTATATGCTTGTATACATCATCAGAGCCAGCTGAGGAATAGGGGATGTCATCATGAGCCACGAAGTCAATCTGGTGGAGAGAGAAGAGTCAAGTCACCACTGGGATGGTTGTGCGTGTCTGCAACTTGGAAATGCCCTTTAAAAATAAAGCAGCTGGTGGCGCAGGAGTTAAAGTCTCAGCACCATCAAGCTATCACCAGTCACTGCAGCCTGAGTTTGATCCCCCACATGGCGCGGCAGACCTCTCCTGTCTTGCCCGCAGCTCCCCTCAGCATTGTATTTCAGTGGATCCCCCTGTTCTGCTCCCCACTCTGTCTCTGGTCAATCCTCTCACTTCCCCAGCCCCTCACCTCTGGCCTAGACCCCAGTACTTGTATGCATAAATAAATATAAATTTTAAATAAATAAAGCAGCTGTAATAAAGCAGTTGAAACATGCTGTTTATATGTGGTTTTGAATCCTTGACTGAAAAGTATTTCCGACTGTCTCCATTTCCAGAATGTACTGGAAGCGGGACTGGTTTCTCTCCTTTGCTGGTCCCTCTTTCTCTAACCTCTGAGAGTAGATTTGTTTGCCCTTCTGCTCTTCTGCCTCGAAACTTTCTCCCTCAGAGAATTCACTCATTCTCCAGATCATAATCACCCCTGCCATGAGGAGGAACCCCAATCTCCATTTCCTGTCCCACCATGGCTACGGATCCTCACACTGAAGTCTTATTTGATAGTGCAGAGTTCATGTCTCTTTCTCAGTCAATATTCACAGCTGCCCATATTACTACTTCAGTTGGGAAATAAGGATGCTGAAACAGGGGAATGTGTCCAAATTCCCCAAAATCGCCCTTTTCTCTTTCACCACCCCTTGCTTTAACCTCAACCTGTCTGGAAGTGAGTTCACCCTGAGAGCTGGTGCCCCCTTCCAAAGGCATTTCCCTTCTCCCAGTTTCCCTAGATCCAGATGTCACGGAATCAGTCTTCTTTCCCTTCTTCCTTCACTCTCCGTAGCACACCGGTCACAAGTCCCATTGACATGGGGTGTGGGGGTGGGGCGTGTATGGTGTGGTGTGTGTGGACATGTGTGCGTACACCCATCACTTCCTCTGATGGCTGCTACACCAAATGCGGGCCCCTGGAGTCTAAATGATTGATACCCACTTGCACCCCACTTTCCTCACTGTCGGGTCTCTGCTCCAAGCCATCCCTCTGTCATGGGGGTGGGGTGTCGCTCACCCCAGAGTTTTCTTTTGTTCATCCTCACTAGTTCATACTTCACTACATCAAGTGAAAAACTCCATGTCTGGCTTTCAAAGTTCTTTACCATGAGCTTTGCTCCACTCCGAGAGGCAGAGCAGCAGTTTGCCCGTGGGGAGTGGGGGGAGCCCCACCGACCCCCACTAGCTACAGAACTCATAAACAAGCTGTGGTAAGGGCTACATCAGGATTTCGCAATGTCAGTACTAGTGATATTTTAAATTGCATAATTCTTTGGGGGGCTGTCCTGTGCGCTGTAGGATGCTTACTAACTCCCCTAAGTTTTACCCACTAGATGCCAGTAGCACACCTCGAGTTGTGACAGCTAAAAATGTTTCCAGACACTACCAAATGTCTCTTGGGAGCAAACCTGAGAACCAGTGGATTCAATGGTATAATTATGCACTTAGAAATAACAGTAAGTCTCCCATAAAAGTTCATTATCATTATTATTCATTCTATTCTTAGTACTCAAACTTAATCCCTCCTCCTCTCCAGTAACAACAACTTCTCGGGGTAGCCATGGCATTGAATATGATTTCGATAAGAGCAAAGCATTTAGCACAGTGCTGGGCACATGGTAAAGGCCCACTAAGTGGCAGCCATCATTATCATCATTAGTATCCCCATAATGCCTGGCACAAGTTGAATATACAATAGCTGCTTAGTAAAAATGTGTTAGTGATTGCTGGAAGTAAATCATATTGTAGTTTTTCCTCTTTCTTTTTATTCTCACTGGGAAATTGTCTCCTCTGCTATTACCCATGCACATTTATCAGTGTTCTCTATTCTCTTCGGCATCGTGATTTTAAAAATAGAAAAGAAAACTCTTAGAACAGCTTAATCTTATTTTTTTGTACTGCTTATAAAAGGAAAGAATAGAGCCTAATGTGGGGCTGGTAGGGAGATACAAAGCACATAATTTGATGCAGATCAAAAGAATTTCTCATGTTTTTAACTAATAAAAATCTTGTATCAGTAGGAGTCTCAGGGCCACAGAATCATAAAGTTTTTCCCTGAAAAGCTGATCCTGCCCTTCTGGATATGAGGTGGGATCGTCTGTTCCCTGAAAACTCCTGCCTGTGAACCTCTAAGCCCCAATCATGAGGAGGGATGTTGACATGATCATATCAATCGTGATGACAATGACAGTTTTGGCGTGTCACTGTGGGCCAGCCAACATTCCAGGGGTCACTTAGAGGAGCTCATGAGGTCCTCAAATTAGCCCCATGAGAAAAGGATCACTATCACCCATTTTACAGTTTAGGTAAATGAGTCCACGGTCTCGCTAGGAAGGATACAGGATGCACTTGGACCTGGTGGGCTTTCTTCAGAGTCCACACCGACGTGGCGAGAGATCAGTCCCCAGGCCCGGGCAGCAGGGAGGTGCCACGGCAGTGACCCACAGAGCCATGCCTGGAGTTTCCCTCTTAGAAACTGGAAGAGTCTGGGCTGTCTGGAAACAGGATATACAGCCAGACTCCCTAACTCTGCTACTTACAGGATGTGACCAAATAAGTACCTTGTGTTTTTCCAGAAACTCTGGTGTCAGTGTCCACGGAGCGTCCCTGATGACTTCATCAACGTAGCGACAGTGTCTGAGAGCTTCATATCGCTCTGCTTCATTCATCACAGTGAATCCTTTGAATTTGTGGGTGAGGTCATCACTGCAAACTGAAACATGCAAATGCATTAAACGCTGTCAGGTGGGCCAGCCCCTGCCACGCCACCCAGCAGAGACCAGGCTTCTTCAGCAAGACAAAAGACTCTCAGTCTCCATAGGTACTTGGCATAATTGAACTCAAGTTTCTGTTTTTTTTTTTTTTTTCAGGAACAAAGGATCAGGAAAGCAAAGCAAGCTGAAACCCACCAGCAATTCCAAATTTCATTTTCGTACTAATTACAACTGCATTCTTCACTGCAGCTTTTATTAAAATTATTCTCCATGCTGTCTAATGTGACTCACATCTTTTGAATTCCCTCGCCCACCCTTTAGTGAAATTACTCTTTAGAAAGAAAATGGACAAACGAACAGACAGGGAAGGGAATGAGAGGAGGAGAGGAACCAAGGGGTCTGAATTATACAAGATTTAAATAATCAGTTCCAATTCCTTTACTAGATTGTTGTAGCTAGTAACAGCCCAAGTGTGCCTGCATTAACAGTCTTTCTTTCTCTCACGCGCACGCTCTCTCTCCCTCCCTCTCCCTTTCTCTCCCTCCCCATCCCCCTGTTCCTGTGCCCTGGATTGAGGTCAGTCAGTACACATTAGGCCACACAATCAAGAAAAGCAAGTCATAAAAACAGAAGGCCTGATCCAGCAGAGTTCATCCTCCCCATATTCCCATTCTTTCTAGATCTCAGGTCTGACTCGTCAAGTGGGGAAAGCAATATCCTCCACTATTAGCCTTACATAGAACTTTTGGAGGATTTACACAAAGTGTTTGAAATAGTGGAATAATAAATATTATCTTATTCAGCATGTATTTTTTGTTGGCCAAGGCAACGCGCCTCCATGTCGGGAGGAATATTGTGGGCACAGCCCCTGTTGAGCAATATCATGGGGAGGGTCTTACTGCAGAGGCGCACGTTACCCTGCTGTTTCTTCAGATGGGGTTTTAACGTAACGTGCATGTACAATAAATTCACAAATGTCAAGTGTATAAGTATGTTTTTAAAACAAAAAATACCATCATTTTCTTGGAAACAAACCATGACCCACATAAAGCAAGTGCAGCCCATGACCACACCCAGCTGCCTCGCAAAAGCTCCTATCTCAGTCCACAGTCAAGCCTCAGAAGTGCTGACTCTGCCTTCGTGGCACAGCCACAAGCCACATTCCAGCCCAGCCCATTCGCCATCTTGTCCACAGACTACTGCAGTGACCTCCACCCAGGCCCCATTCCAGCCTTGCCCATCCCCAACAGCCTGTGACTGGCAGAATAAAATCTGAAAGATTGCCCATTTTCATGCCTCTTGTGAGCACTCACTGCTCTCACCTTCCACCAAAACGGGGCGAAGTACTCCCCCTTCCTTTGTCCCCTCCTCCCCCCTCACTGACATAGATATGTAAATGACTAACCAAAAAGCAATTTAAAAAAATAGCCGGAAACCTGTTGGACAGTTAGTCTGGCTCAGAACCTTTGCCACCCCCTCAGAGGGAAAGCGAAGTCCTCCAGCAGCCCAAGGCACCAGGGCCACTCGCACTACTCCGATGGCCCAGACTACTGTCTCCCAGCCCCGGGCCTCCTTGCCACTTGCTGAAGCCACCAAGAAGGCTCCTCCTCAGGTCAGGGCTTTGCACTTCCAGTTCCCCACATCTGGTACAGTTGTGCTCCCAATAGCCACAGAGCTCACTTCTGCTTTCTTCCCTCAAGTCTTCCCCAATCACTCTATTCCAAGGTGCCATCTCCCACACTGGCAGCCCCCACCCCCTCCCCACTTGACTTCTAGCCACTGCCCTGGTGGTGGGCCTATCATTGTCTAGTTCAATGTTGTGCTGCTTGGTGTTGTGCTACAAAAATAGAAGTTCCTTGAGGACAGGGACTTTGGTCCATTTCATTTTCGGATGCACAGTACCTGGCCTATGGTGAGGTCTTAATAAGTGCTGGTTGACTGGATTAACACTGCTACCTACAGATGCTCAATAAACGCTTATTATGATTGAAAATAATAAATGTAGATTTATCTGCAGGCACATTTCAACAACATACATGCAAAAAAGGAGGCCAGTGTGTCTCTAGATATACATGTGTATATGCCTATGCATGTCCCATGCTTGCTAAGATACTACATTAACATATATAGACTATGATACAATATAGAGAATATTGTAGGATTGTTACCAAAACACCACCAACCACATGGCTGGCCTGGAAACTTTGCTGAGTATCAGAACCACCTAAGGAGCTTGTCTGATATGAAAACGCTCAGACTCCACTCCCCTAGATTTTGATTCGGTGGGTGTTATTATCAGAATGTGTCCCCTCCCCCAAATTCATATGTTGAAATCCTACCCCCCTTTGGGAGGTGCTTAGGCCTGAGGTTGGAGCCCTCATGAATGGGATTAGTGCCCTTATAAAAGAGGATCCAGAGAGCTCCCTCAATCCCTTTTACCATGTAAGGAAATAGCAAGAAGCTGCCAGCTATGAACCAAGAAGAGAGCTCTTACCAGAAGGGAACCACGCTTGCACCTTGATCTTGGACTTGCTAGCCTTTAAATGGTGAAAATAAATGTCTGTTATTTTTAAGCTACCCAGACTGTGTCATCTTATTACAGCAGCCCAAACAGACTCAGACAGCTAAGACAGTGGATCTGGAGTGGGGCCCAGGCAGCTCTATTTTTGACAAGCTTCAAGAATGACTCTGACATGGACGGCATTCAAACCCCCTGAAGCATATGACGGGCATCTCGAGAGTAAAGAGCCTGTTTTTGAATCACCCATCATGGCCAGCTAGGGGAGGGAGGCAGGTAGTAGGGCCTTATGACTATGTGCTACAGAGATTCACTGATTACACTGGCTTTCGACTCCATAAATAGGAATTATTCATGGAGCAAGTCATACAATTTAAAGATCTTGTCTGAGACTTTTAAAATGTTCTCATACGACTATTAAAAATACCACCAAGAATCATATTGAGCAAAAATGGATTTCGGATCTGTCACTCTTCTATTTAAACAACACAAAACTAGGCTGAGCTCTAACCTTTCCCCTGCTGAAGCCACATTTGAGCAATATGGTTTAACTTCTAGATGACTGAGATAATGGCCTCCTGAGAAAGCACAAAGAAAACAAATATCCTGTTTATGCCAATACAGGGTCCTATTTTCATATCCCAGGAGTGACCTCAAGAAGCAGCTGAACGTGCTGACCAGTTATTGTCTCAACATTAATTACACCCACAGCAGCACTGTTGTTCTTGAGGCTTGGCAAATGCCCTTGACAACCAGATGGAAAAGTCTGAGGCACGATGTTCCACGGATGAATCCACTATACTCGCCGGGAGCTGATGCTGTAGCTAACCTACTGTGCTCAAGAGGAAATACTACCACTCCCCAGCAGAAGAGAAAATAGCACACAGGGGTTGAACTTTGGAGCCCATCAGCCTTGGGTTCTAATCCCAGACCTACCCTTTATTACTGGAAAGTTACTCCATTCTTTAAGCCTCCACGGTTGGTCTTTAAAACATGGCAAAGTTGTGAGAATTATCTGATCATCTGCATTCACCACTTATGAATGGCAGTGGCATAGGGCTGTGAAGTTTAAGGTGCTGGTAGACAGACAGCCTTCCTGGCTGTTTTCCCAAATCTAGAGCTGGGGGGGGGATTCTGTGAGGAAGAAGGAGAACTTGGGCACAGACTGCACGTGCCTCACCTTTCCCAGGTGCCAGGATCTGCTCCCTTCTAGAGATTATGTGGGCTAAAGACTGGTGGCCTTTCTCCTGTCTACACAACTCAGAGTTTTATCTGAGCCTACAGAGGTGGAAGAGCCCAGTAAAGACTCAGACTGAATATCCCACCAGTCAAGCAAAATGGAATCTTAGAGGAATATTTGATTTCAATTAAAACATAATTGAGCATAAACCTAAGTTTATGGAGTCATATTTATATCTACTATTGTAGGAGCAGTATCATGTTTAGCGTTATTTTTCCCCTGCCTGTGTGGAACAGGTATGTATTTAGTGACTGGTATCCATTTTAAAAATTGGTTAGGGAAAACAAAACTCTGAGGATCAATTTTAGATTCTTAACTTATTTTTAAATGATAGAAACTTTTCCATTAAAATGAAGAAAGAGGATTTTACAGTCGGAAGGTGTCAATTCACTAAAATAATGTCAACATGGTAAGTGGGCATAAAAACATTTTCAAGTCACTACTTAAAAATTAGAAATGTAGGTATTTGACCCTAGTGCAAAATCACGGCAGTGAGGGGTATCGGTTACAGCCTCATGTTGAGAAGTGGACTGTAGCACCTCCGGTTACCAATTTCTGGACTTAGAATCAATACTTCTGCCAAATAACAAGTATTTCAGCCAACTACCTGTCCGTGCACTTGCCCCGACCACAGAGGTTTCATGAGCCAAGCCCTGCTCCACCGAAAGGCATTCCTACAACAACCTACCTGCAAATGCAAGGAGGGGCCACAATTAGTATAGTGTTTATACCGCAGGTGTTTTATTTGCTAGCTACAGACATGATATCAAAAGCCAGCCTTTTCACCAGAGTTAACTATTCATAAAGGGCTCCCTAATTTTCCCTACCATGGAACTGTCTGCCCTT
This sequence comes from Scalopus aquaticus, assembly GCA_004024925.1. Classification (NCBI taxonomy): domain Eukaryota; kingdom Metazoa; phylum Chordata; class Mammalia; order Eulipotyphla; family Talpidae; genus Scalopus; species Scalopus aquaticus. Next base: position 23,432 of record PVIJ01012792.1, read on the forward strand.
TAAGGTTGTTTGTGATACTCATGGAATAGAGTTTAAGAAAAAGGTCTTCTTCAGGGCCTCCCCGGTGGCACAAGGGGTTAAGTTTCAGCACTAAGAAGCTAGCAGCAGCCACTGCAGCGCGAGTTTGATCCCCTACCAGGGAGCTGACCCACATGGCACAGCAGACCTCTCCTGTCTCACCTGCTGTTCCCCTCAGCAGTGTGTTTCAGTAGATTGGCTTGTTCTGGTCCCTGCTCCGTCTCTGGTGAATCCTCTAATCCCCCCACACCTCTGGTCTACACCCCAGCTCTTGTATGCATAAATAAATAAATCTAAATTAAAAAAAAGAAAAAGGTTTTCAAGCCCTCCCCGGTGGCACAACCGGTTAAGTCTCAGTACTATCAAGCTATCTGCAGCCACTGCAGCATGAGTTCGATCCCCAGGCAGGGAGGTTCCCACATGGCACAGCAGAACTCTCCTTTCTCGCCCACTGCTTCCCTCAGCAGTGTATTTTGGTAGATTCGCCTGTTCTGCTCCCCACTCTGTCTCTGGTGAATCCCCTCATCCCCTGTACCTCTGGCCTACACCCCAGTCCTTGCATGCATAAATATATAAATCTTTTTAGAAAAAGAAAAAGAAAAAGGTCTTCAAACTAGGACACACATACACCCAGGGTACATAAAACCTTTGCAACAAGTACCCAGACCCAAGTAGATTTAAAGGAATCAATTTTCAGATCCTCAACTTCCAAAAGTACCCTTTCTAAAATTAACAGGACCAAGAAAACCTCTCGATTAGGATCCACCCCTACTCCACTTAACAAAGGAAAGGCACCTCTGTACCTTATTGTGTTGCATTACCAGGGGCAGCGAGTCAGGTCTTCAAGCCAAACCAAATGGAAACTTCATGTAATGACTACTTATAGCACCACAAACCTATAAAGCGCCTGTCTTTCCTCATCTCACACACATTTCTAATACAGATGAAGCCAGGTGGTAAAAACAAAATATGGTGTAGGGAATAATGCATTTTTACCCAAAAACTATGCATGCCTCTTCCTTCTCCCAACTATTGTCAAAGGAAACAAGGATCTTAAAGTACAAGGACCAAATCAAAGTAAAAGGAGTACTGGAAAGAAATACAGAATGTTAAAAGATGGCTTTTTCATATAACGAATGGTAAGCATTTTTCCATCTATTCTCAATACTCGTATTGAATCCTAAAATGCCTTTTCTCTTGAAGTTAAGAGTAAGTATTCTTTTTCCAGCTCTTCACTTCAACAAGACAACGCTGTATAGGCTGTACCACTGCTTCTTAGAAATGTAATTGGGACTTTTCTGGAATTAATTTTTCCAAATCCATTGGAAAAAATGCATGGATAAAACATATACATGATTTTTTCATAGTTTACATCAAAAATGAAAAACTTAAAATTATTATCAATTCACATTATAAAATATTTATTCCACTGACAGATAATCCTTATTACTTAATCTTCAAAAATGTTTACGACTTTCTTAAGATACCTATGGCTAGACTAATTTTTAGTAGTACATGCTCTTTTCTATCCTTACACACATAGTAAAAGTATGTATGACCTTGTTATCTAAAAGTTAAGTCCTGATTTTATATTTGATTTTACTTAATTATTTCCAAAAGCCAAACACCAAAGTCTGATATATACACACCAATATTTAGAGAATAACATGCCTTTAAAAAATCATACTCCACTCCTTATAAATATCATATAATTTATCTATAAAATTCATTGAATTACTATAAGTTAAACAAAATGATTTATCATGTTGCTTGTAACTAGTTATTAGAGTGACATTACCTTATCCTTGACTGATTCAATTTTATGTAATACATTCTATATCTTTCTCAGTGGCTTTAATAAAATTTCTTGAAATACATTAATATAATTGAATTGAGAAGACTTTCTCTGGATTTCCAAGTTTGAAGTAGGTTTGACAATGAAGCCTGGCTTTGCCAATTAGCTGTTTTCTGTAAATTTAATAAGTTAAAACCACATTCCTCAGGGTTTTTTTTTAAAGTTTAAAGCAAATCATAAAACCATTTTATCAAAAATTATTGAATCAGCAACTGTATAATGAAATTACCAATATTTCCATTTACCCAATGCTTCCAGAGGGTATCTGGTTGAAAAAGTTGTTTTCAAGTAAAAGAGTAAGGATTATAATTAAAAGTCATTTGAGAAATCTTGGTAAAGTCTTTTTATTATACTTCTCAGAAAGAAGAAAGCAAATTATTCCAATAGCTTGAAAATAACCTTTTGCAGGTCATCTCCAATACATTACTTGCCACAAATCTGAAGGAGGCCCTTAACAGATTGTCGTTTGACTATCAAAATTATTTGGATGACAACAAATTATTTTTCCAATATTAGACAAGTAACTCAGGATTTCAATGAGTGGCATTACTATAATTAACTTCTTTCATTCCATCTACATATTTGTGTGAACAAAATAATTCAGCACTAACACCTATAGTAAAGAAAAATAGAGGGCCTCCCCGGTGGCGCAGCGGTTGAGCGCTGCGCTGTGGAGCTGTCGGCAGCGGCGACGCGAGTTCAACGCCCAGCCAGGGAGAATCCCACATGGTGCGGTAGACCTCTCCTGCCTCACCCGCTGCTCCCCTCAGCAGTGTACTTCTGATCTGCCTGTTCTGCTCCCCACTCTGTCTCTGGTGAACCCTCTCGCCGCCCCATGCCTCTGGCCTGTACCCCAGCTTGTATGTAAAAAAAAAAAAAAAAAGAAAGAAAAATAGAAATAAAACCAATTTTAAACTCTGTCTCATTCTAGCAATAATATACTCATCTATTGATACAAATAATCCCACTCATGTCATTTAAATATCAGAGAACACCAAACAGGATAAATACCAAAGAAAAAAATCTCAAATGAAGCCAGGAGAAAAAATAAACCACCTCTAGAAAAGGAAGGATAAAAATTACATTGGATTTCTCCATAGGAACAATGTAAGCAAGAAGAGAGTGAGTGAAATATATACAGTACTGAGAGAAAACAAACCACCAACCTAGAATTCTGTATCTTGCAAATTATCCTTTCAAAGGTAAGGTAAAATAAAGACTTCTTCAAACAAACAAAAATTGAGGCCACTTTTTCCTAGGAGATCTGTGTTGCAAGAAGCAGTTTTTTAAGCTTTTCAGAGATAAATAAAAGTCCTTCAAAGAGAAGGAAAATGACATAGGTCAGAATTCAGATCTATATAAAGAAGGGATGACCATTACAGAATGAGTAAGTGAAGATAAAGCAAAAACCTATTCTCCTTAATTAATTTAACAGACAGCAATTTGGTCAAAATAGCAGCAGCAATGTGTTCAGTGGTGCATGCTTATGTTAAGTGAAATGAAATGACAGGGATGATACAAGGGGTAGGAGGGAGGAATTAGGAATATTTTGTTCACTATAAAGTACCTGCAGCATGATATAGTTTAGGATTGGATTAGTTCAGAAAGTATATTAAAAATTTTCCAGGGCATCCACCACGAAAGTAAAAAAGAAGTGTACTCAACATGGAGGAAGGAGAGAAAATGGAATCATATAAAATGCATAATTAAAACCACAAAAGGCAGAAGTGTAGAAGACAAAAGTAAGATAACGAACAAAGGATCAAAGAGAAAGCAGAAATATGGTAGATATTAAACCAACTATATCAATAATCACATTGAACATCAATGTTCTAAGTTCACCAACTCAATGACAGAGATTGTCAAAGTGAAGCAAAAAACAAAGCTCAACTCTGTTGTCAACAACATAAGATCACTTACAATAAAAAGACACATATTAATTAAAAATAAAAGGATGAGAAAGACCCACCATACTAATACTAATGAAAAGAAAGTAGGAATAGCTATATTGATTTCAAACAAAGCAGACTTCAGAGCAAAGAAAGTTATCCAGGATAAAGAGGAACAGTATGTAATGATAAAGGGGTCAATATCGGAAAAAAAAAATCAGAATCCTTAACACGTGTGTGCCTAACAACACTCAAATAAATACATGAACCAAATTGATAGAACTGCAAGGAGAAATAGAAAAATCCACTATTACAGCCGGGGACGTAATAGTCCACTATCAGAAATAGGCTCCCAGTCTAACACAACAGTTTTTAACAAGGGTTTTGCCATCTCCTAGGAAGCAGTTTTGGAACCTTGTGGGGCATCTTTATTTGCCATGATGATTGGAGGAAGCTATGGGCAGTTAGTAGACAGGGTGCCAATGAGATTCACCATCTTGCAATGTGTGGGGGCAGCCCCACGTGAGAATGTCCCCAAATCCTGCCAGATTTCTGAATGTTCCTGCAAATTTATTTTAAATTATTTGTGTCTCGAACCAAATCTGTTTTACATAGAATCACTAAGTAGTTCTGGAAAAGCTGTGATAGATGCTGAATTTTAGAGGAAGCAGCTACTCTATGCATTAAAGGAAATTATACTTCGTCTTCATCATTTTTACCAAAATGAGTTCATCACAGTAGTGCCATTCATGGGGCTTGAAACCCAACACCATGCCCCGGCAGCGGCCTGCCTACACACCAAAGGCTAGAGTCTATTTCACAGACTGGGAGTCAAATAGAAAGTCAGTGGAAACATGAAAAACAGGATCGTGCTAAATTCTATTAATAGGGTTGTTAAAATATATTTCCTAGCATAGCCATGTAATTATTTTAACTAGGAAAATAAGAATAAGAAATCAGCAGAGAAAATAGCATATTGAAATTGTTCATGTTGCTTAAGATATTTCACTTCACTGTCGCTGTCCCTGCACGTCTATGTGCTGCTTCCTTATAGGTTCACGTGGAGCCGCTTTATTTCCCGCCCATACTCTAGTCCCTGTCACCCACCAAAAAGACATGTCTCCATGGTAGTCTCAATAGTTTCACATGCCCTTGGTTTCCATGGAGAACTCAGGTAACTGCCTGGGGCATCTGCATTTCTTTGTTTTTTTAAGTTAAGATTTATTTATTTATACATACAAGAGCTGGGGTGTAGGCCAGAGGTGCAGGGGATGAGAGGATTCACCAGAGACAAAGCGGGGAGCAGAACAGGCGGATCGACTGAAGCACACTGCTGAGGGGAAGCAGCGGGCAAGACAGGAGAGGTCTGCTGCGCCATGTGGGAAGCTCCCTGGCCGGGGATCGAACTTGTGCTGTAGCGGCTGCCACAGTGCTGAGACTTGAGCCCTTGCGCCACCAAGGAGGCCCAGTACCTGCATTTCTTTGTATATCTGCTGCCAAAGACAGCGTTCGCTGGATGGCTAGATGCCCGTTATGCAGCAGCCCACCAAACACTTACCTCCGAACTGAGGGCAGGAAAATCTAGTTCTTCCTAATGGAATAGTAAGTGCTCTAACATTTGAGTGTCATGGAATAACTGTGTGACACCCCCCCCACCTTTGCCATGGCTGCTAAAAAGTTCAGGATTTCTTGTAGGAGTTTTCCTCCTTCATTTCTGAACTCCTGTTCCTATTAAAACAACATCGCTGTGGCCACCTGGTCTTCTCCACTTGTCCCAAATTGTCACATTGACTGACAAAAAGAACACTGTCCAAAGAAGGTTCTGTGTTCTGGCTTTAGCGTGCCCTGACCTCATTCAGGTCTGGACACAAATGTCAACACCCCGAAGGGGCTCCCCTGACCAGCCTACCCCAAATATCCCTCCTTTCCCGACCAGTCACTCTTTCGCTTACCCTATTTTACATTTCCTCAGGGCATCGCTACTGCACATAGATTTGTTTAGTGGGCAGCGCCCGCCTCCTTCTCTGAGGCCATGTAGGTTTTGTTCATGGCCACATCCTCAGTGTACAGAAGAATGCACGGCACACAGTAGGTGCCCAATAAATTGTCATTAAGTGAAGGAAACATTCAGTGAATCAGTGAAACCACTGTTATCTAATGACTAGAGAGCTGCAGATAATAACTTAGCGCTTTCTCCAATTTACAAGAATATACTGAAAGCTGTACATTTGCTATCTCTCTTGACTTGACAACTCAGTGCTGTGGCTTATGTTTCTTTAAGTGTGACCAAGCTTGGATCACCGGAACAACCAAAGGCCAAACACTGCACAAGTGTCCCCAGAGTCCCAGCGGCTTAGGGCCAGGCTCAGGCAGCAGAGCCTTTATCTTCCACTCAAGATAAAGGGATGAGGAATGGGGTCCCTGCTGCCAATGGCTACTGCTCCATGGCTTGTCCAGTAACTATAGCCTTTTATCATCCCTTCCTTCTGGAAAGAGCTTCATTCAAATGAGGACGTAGTCACCATCCTCAGCGAAATCCACAGAAGGGCTTGTCTTAAATATCTAAAAAGTGGTTTTAAGCTTGCAGAAGATAACAAATTCCTTAACAAAGATACACACTGTCATATCCCAGCACCTTTTTCTCTCCCAGCAGAGGTCTCTGGGTCCATGGTTCCCAATTCAGAAGCTCCAGAGGTGAGATACAGATCTCCCTAGCCAGTTACCAACCCTGTTACCCAAATCAAAACCTGTAGGCCTTCTGGAGGAGGAAAATTTCAACCCACATCTAACCCTCCCTCTGGCTCCACAAACCTATCAGCTAAGTCAGGTGTCCTTTATTGTGAACCAGATTGTCTGAGTAGGCAAATCTCCATTTAACACACTGTGCATAAATTCCACAACCCAGGGCGGTCAGAAGTCACTATGGGTAGCACAACGTCATATTCCAAGTGTTGGGGGGGGGGGGTCTCACAAAGGAAACAGACAAAGTCCCTGTTTATCCTTAGTTGTCCTGAAACTTTAACTCTCCAAGATCTGAAATCACAACAATATTGCTCTTTCCCTAAGCCTCTAGAAAAATGTTAGGAACATAGATTGGATCTTCCCTCAAATGCAAAAAGAAAGGCATTCATGGAAACCAAGAAGAACCTACCTTTGGTGGTACATTAGTGGCAGTATTAGTAGTATTAGTAATGGTATTAGTAATACTAGTGTTAGCCTGCCTCTCTCTGGGGATCAGTGGTAAACAATCTTGTGATGCCATTTTCCCTGTGTTTTTTAAACATCATTTTAAATTTCAGGTAGTGAACAAGTGAACCACATGGGACGAATGAGGAGTAGTAACAATGTGAGAGTTTAATGATGGACCACCGCAAGGGGTCTTTTTCAGAAAGTACATTATAAAGAAGTTTTCTAGACAAAGAGAAAATGCACTTCTTACCTCCTACCAACAAGTAGCTGTTGGGAAACAGTGTTTTTGCTTGCATAAGAGCCCTTGCATGACCTGAGTGGAACAGGTCAAATATCCCATCAGCATATACTCTGACTGGCCTGTCAACTGTGGAAGAAAGAAAACAATATCATCAGAACTGCAGAATCAGGAATCCCGGTTACCTGATGCTCCCAGCAGTGTGGCACGGTGAGGAAATTTACCTGGATAAAACACAGTGTGCACATACCTTTAGTTTCACATTAGTGCATGAAAATAACTTTGCAGAGTGGTTCTTCTGAGGACATCAAAGCAGAGGAAAAGCATAACAAAATCAAGATGAGCCCAGAATACATATTTTCAGCCAACAGGAAAGACAGAGCACTAAGAGTCTTCTGGATCTCGAGCAGAGGCTCAGGAGCCTGAACCAGCAGATTCAGACAGACCAGGCACAATCAAAGGGTGGCAGAGTCAGTTCGGCGGGAATATGAAAGCAGGAATAACTAGGGGCTTGACGGAAAGCGCCAGAGACTGTCCTGGAACAGGGCAGTCCTCAGTGAAGACCGTGAGCCCTGCCCCTGAAAAGCTGCACTGAGCTGCAGTCTCACACGACTTGGAGACAGCGGGCACCTTCTTCCTAACACCAAGTCATGTTGGTAGCCCCAAATCAGTCACGGCAGGAGTATTCACACCACAAATGCTACAAATCAGGACTCATTTCTCTCTGGAGGGTCAGTAGTGAAACATTGGCCGACATAACCCCACGCAAAGGTCAGCCCCTAACCTCTTTGGTCTCATGAGAGAAAGGAAGAAAGCATGCTCCAAACGGAGGGGACACAGGTTTAAAAGTTGCATGTGGAGGTGGTGCTCGGGGTTGGAGGGGAGCAACGAACACTACAGCCCTTCCTAGGGAGAAAGAGGACAATGAGAGGGCCACAACACCCCCAGGGAGTGTAGGGCGCCTGTGAAGTGACGTTCCATGACGATGGGAAACACATCACCAGAGCGCCCCAAGAGCCAGGAGACAGCAAAATGACACATGCTGAGCCAGCCCGAAGGGCCATGTCCTCAAATAAGCTGGAGACACCTGGGGGTAGAGGGGTCAGGTGCAAACTTCCACACCATTCTGGACTCTCAACAAAGGAAAACAAGAAATTGAAAATACGGTGAACTACAAGCTAAATATGGCGAACCAAACACATGCATTGGTCTCCAATTCCTCCCAAATATCTGAAGAATCAAAGAGCAGGAATTAACATATAATCCTCCCCCCCTCCCCAGCAGAGAAACAAAAAGGTAATTACAGTACGAGAGATTACCACAGCATTTTGGGAAGTTGATTGTCAAGTGCTGACTGCCTACAGGGAATGAGAACTAGGGACAGGACGGGTAGGGAAAGGGATTGCTGTTTGGAGGGATTTGTTTTTAAATAAGCCTGAGAGTTCTACTGACTTTTTGAACTACATGCAGGTATTATGTTGATGTTATAAAAATGAATTAAAAAAGAAATCAATGCAAACTTTTGTTAATTGATGATTAGGACTTAGATTTAAAATTGAGGGCCTCCCTGATGGCACAACGGGTTAAGTTGCAGCACTACGCTATGAAGCTACCCAGAGCCACTGCAGCATGAATTCGATACCAGGCCGGGGAGATTCCCACGTGGCGCAGCAGACCTCTCCTGCCCCACCCGCCACTCCCCTCAGCAGTGTGCTTCGGTAGATCTGCCTGTTCTGCTCCCCACTCTGTCTCTAGTGAGTCCTCTCACCACCACACACCTCTGGCCTATGCCCCAGCTTGTATGCATAAATAAATAAATCTTTAAAAAAATAAAAATTGTGATTAGTTCTTGATACAGTACAATCTCATCAACTTGGAAGATAAAGAAAAAGGAATGTTATATTAATAGATTCAGATGATACAATATTCCTAATAAATTAAATTTCTCTGATTAAAAAAACTTCAGAGACTTTATGTCAGATAGGGAATGGCAATTATTCCCAATTATACATCATTTTGAAAAAACAGAATTGCCTTCACAGGATTACACTGTATTCTAAATAAGGCACAGTAAATAGAAAATGCTTTGAAATAACAAACTGTCTAATGAGGGATCCTTGGTTTCAATACTCTTATTCAATTTGAATTCAATTGAAGAAAATTTGTTTTAAGATATCAACCCCAGGGGAAAGCAGATGGCAATTTAGCAGAACTTTTTGTTACTGATTCAGAGGTGATCCAGATAAATGAATTCAGGAAGCAAGGAGGAAAGAAAAGTAAAGAAAGATGACATAATTACTGAGAAAAAGGCCATTTAGTGAATTTTTGAAGAGTATTTGTGGAGTTGATTTTGCAATAAGCTCATTTTTAAAAATTGTACTATGTCAGCAATTTCCAGAGTAGGAAACCAAAAAAGAAAGAAAGAAAGAACCCGATCGCCTCAATGAATAAACTTCAAGAGAAAAAAAGAGATGAATGGGGGATGGGAGGCCCTGCAAATTAAAAGAGATTTTGTAAGGGCTGTCAACATAGTGTAATATATGGATACTAAATCCAAATGAATTTGGGTTCAAATGCTAAATAAATGATGATATAATTGAAAATTGGAACACTGGATATTTGATGATATTTTAAAAATTAATTTTTTATGATGGTATATGGTTATGTTTTTTTTAAAAAGTTCTGATTTTTTTTTACTTATATACAGAAATAATTATGGATAACAAGACAGGAAATCTGGGATTTTGTTTCAAATAATTCAAGATGGAGGAGTACACAGATCAAGACAGGTTGTGAGTCGGCAGCTGGTCAAGTATGGGTGACAGAGACTTACGAGATGAATGTTCGTTATACTGTCCTGTTTTTGCGTGTCCTTAAAATTCTCCATAATTTTTTTTAAATAGTGTGGCTTTTTAAAGTTAGCTTGTATGGGCCTCCCTGGTGGTGCGAGGGGTTAAATCTCAGCACTATGAAGCTAACTGGCAGCCGCCGTGGCATGGCATGAGTTCAACACCTGGCCAGGGAGCTTCCCACATGGCCCAGCAGACCTCTCCTGTCTCGCCTGCTGCTCCCCTCAGCAGGGTAGTTCAGTCAGTCCGCCTGCTCTGCTCCCCACTCTGTCTCTGGTGAATCCTCTCAGGCCTCCCCCACACCTCTGGCTTACACCCCAGCTCTTGTATGCATAAATAAATCAATCTTCAAAAAAAAAAGTTAGCTTGTATGTTTGTTTTCATCTGTTGCTATTTGTTTTCAGCTGTTGGATATTCTTGTAAGAATCTGAAGACTCTCCAGAGTGTCCATATTGGGAGCCACTGGCCGGGGGAACTGGAGTTTGGCAATGATCAGAGGTGAGAGCGCAACCATCCTACAACCCTGGTGGAGGGACCTGAAGGCGGGTCTGCAGCGATCCTGGCCAGCTGGTGTTTGTACCTTTGTGTGATCCCCGCCCTCACAGTGTGAGTGAAAGTATGACTTGCTTCTAGTCAGTGCAAAAAGGCAAAGGAGATAGTGTGTCTGCCATGATTATGTTACATCATTTCCGACTCTCTCTTCCTGGTGCTTGGAAGAAGCAAGCTGCTGTGTTGTCAGAACATCACCTGGCAAGCGTGCTCCAGCAGCAGAGAGGGGCCTCCTGCTGACTACAAGCAAGCAGCTACACCCTGAGTCTTATTGGTGCAAGGACAGGAAATCTGCCCACAACCCGAGTGAGCTCAGGAGCAAAATCTATGAGCAGTCAAAGCTCCAGAAGAGAAATGAGCCCTGGGTGACCTCTTGAATGCAGACTTGTGAGACCCTAGGTAGACGATGCAGCTAAGTCAGGCTCGAACTCCTGCCCCATGGAAGTTATAACAAATGGGCACTGTTTTGAGGCACCAGGTCTGTGGCGAGATGCTACGCAGCACAGAAAACCAATGGAACAAACCACAGCCTTTCTGCCCGCATATTATAATAAATCTCAAAAGTATTTCGAGGACTTACCTTGAATGATCAGAATAAGATACAGTAGATAAATGTGATGTCCTGCCAAAGGCATGTCTATAGACCACACACTTATTACCATGTCCCAAATCATTTCAACATAACAAACGACACCTAACACCAAAATGATGCTGGACATTTGCTTAAAGATCATGAATGCAAATAATGACCATGGTACAGTATGATGGGGAAATCTGATTATCTTAGTTTCCTTGGCCTTATATTCCAGATTTCTGAAGAGTCTTCAACACAAGTAAATGGGGAGTCCTGCAAGATGGCAGCAGAGTGGAGACACTGGGATTTCTTCCTCCAAACAGCACAACAAAACTGATGCAAAACAAAGCCAAAAACCCCTGAGGGAAAAACTACCAGTCTACACAATAGGCACATCAGTCTGAGTAAAAAGGGTAGGAAAAACTCAAGTGACCTTTGCTTAAAGCAGTAATGTGGCAGTACAATCCACAAAAGGGAGGAGTTACTGCAGTTCAGAGCGCCCCAACAGCTATTGACTTGGGCACATGCCAACAACGGGCGGGGTTCCTAAGACCCAGCACTACACTGGATAAAGGGGTGTTCGAGTGTGAAGGGCCTGGAAGGATATATGCAAAGTATGTAAATAAACAGACTTCTTATCCAGAATCCTCCATCTAACAAGATTAGCAATCAAGATAGAAGGCAGATAAGGAGCTTCACTGAAAAACAAAAACAGGATTTATCAATACCAAGCTGCCTGTGAAAGAAATGCTAAACGGGTGATTATGAAGCAACAGAATGAAAATCAAGCAAAAGACATCTAAATTACTTAACATAGAAAAGGAAGAAGAAAATAACAATGTGGCCCATTAGAACCAGTCAGAAACCAGACCCTCCAATGGTCAACACAAATAATCCATCATATTCTTTTTTCTAAAGATTTATTTATTTATGCATAAAGAGCTGGGGTGTAGGCCAGAGGTGTGGGGGGTGAGAGGATTCACCAGAGACAGAGTGGGGAGCAGAACAGGTAGATCTACTGAAATACACTGCTGAGGGGAGCAGTGGGCAAGACAGGAGGTCTGCTGTACCATGTGGGAAGCTCCCTGGCCAGGGATCGAACTCGTGCTGCAGTGGCTGAGGATAGCTTCGTAGTGCTGAGACTTAACTCCTTGCACCACCAGGGAGGCCACTAATCATCATATCTAACCTCAGTAGAACCCTCAAATAAAATATAATAGAAATAACACATAACAGCAGTGGAACTTAAAAAAAAAGGTAATAGGAAGGTAGAAGTGTGAACTGGAGAGAAGTCAATCTGGATTTTACCTTTAAAAAATAGAAATACCATGTAACCCTACAACCCCTTTCTTGGGCATATATCACAGAACATGGAGCCATCAACCAAAACCCTACATGCTCCATAATATTCATAGCAGCATTATTACAATAGGTAGGACGCAGAAGCAGCCTAAACCTCCTTCAGTGGATTAATGGATCACAAAGACGTGCTACGTACAGATCAGAGACTATCACACAGCCACAAGACACGATGAAATGCAGCCATGTTCAAGAAAACGGAGGGTACTTGAAAAAAAATTTATGCAGCAAAACAAGTCAGAATGATAAAAACATATTCGGCTTTCACATACCAGACAATCTGACAACATAAAACACTTTCAGAAACTACTGGACATCAATAAACGTCTGAGGGCTCTGAGGGAAGGGAGGGGGAAAGGGAGGGGAAAGGAGGAGGGGGCACAAGAGATGGTAATGAGGGAAAAAAGCCTAAAATTAAACACACATTCTTCAACACAAAGGTTTACCCACCAAATCTATAGTTTTTTCAGAACACCATTTTAGGACAGACAGAAATACGACTTAGTATAAAAATCCAAACATATGTGTGTATGTGTATATTATACGTATGTTTGCATATGTGTCTATACGTGTCTATATATACAAAAATAGATGAGAGTTTATCTATCCAGAAAAGATTGATTTAGAAGACAGTAAATTATGGTAAGCCTGACTCTAGAGTGAAAAGAAGGGGCTGCGTTACTTTGCTACACTAACATGCTGCCAGGAACCCAGGAAGAAAGCTGGAAGGGGCCTATATATATATATATATATATATATATATATATATTGTATATGCCAATGTAGGAAAGAAATAAATGGAATAGTGAGCGGGGCTCTGCTTATGGCCTATCTCATGCCATATACAAACATTAATTTAAAATGAGTCATAGAGCTAAATATAAGAGCTAAAACTATAAAACTTCTAGCAAAAAACTGGAGAAAATGTTAGTGACTTTGGAAAAATTTATTAAATAGGACCCCTCCAAAGCACCCTATCAAAACCAAAACATTAATAAATTGTACTCTGTGTAAAACTTTTGTTCAAAAGACATTTTCACAAAAACAAAAAAGCAAGTCATGGGTGGGAATATTTGCAAAATATATATCTAATATAGGACTTGTATCCAGAATGTATGAAGAATTCTCAAAATTCAGTATACTGACAAACATCTCTCTTTAAAAAGAGCAAAAAAAAAAATAACAGTTCACCAAAAAAATAAATCTGGATAACCAATGAACACATAAAGAAATCCTCAGGATCTTTGAGAAGCATGGGGAGTGATGATCACCAGTCACCAGGGAAATGCAAACTCAAGCCACAATGCGATACCACTTCATACCTGCTAGAATGGCTAAAAATTAAAAATATATCGATTGACCATATCAAGTGCCGGTAAGATAGAGAACAACTATAACTCTCGTACATTGTTGGTGGGAATGTAAATTGGTATAATTATTTTGGAAAGCAGTTTGGCAGATGGTTAAAAAGTTAAACATATACTTACCCACAGGCAGCAGTCACCAACTGCAAAAAATTATTCAAATTTTTGTAGGGCATTTTATGGCTTTTCTTGGTATTGCTTCAGATTCAGGCAACAACAAAGGGCGATGACTCATTTTTGATTATGGCTCTTAACCTACATTTAAACAATGCCTTAAAAGTATGTACAATTCACAAACACACATATTTCAGGTAATCTTTGCATCGACTCAGAGAGAGGTAGAGCGGACTTACTATCCTCAATTCATAGGGAGGCAAATGGACGCTGGGCAATGCAAGCAGCACACAACCAAGCTATGGGAAAGTCTGAAAGCAAACCAAACTTTGCTGCTTTCTAACTCAGGTTGCCTTCTAGAAAGCCACATGCCAACATGGATTATTTTTACAAAAAAAAAAAAAAGACTATTACCTAATTCTCAGTAATTATGGTAACTACTATTGTTTTTGTGTGTAACAAATGGGCACAAAAATGAACCGTTGAAGGGCCTCCCTGGTGGCGCAAGGGGTTAAGTCTCAGCACGATGAAGCTATCCACACCACTGAGGCTCGAGTTCAATCCCCAGCCTGGGAGCTGACCCACATGGCGCAGCAGACCTCTCCTGTCTCGTCCACTGCTCCCCTCAGCAGTGTGTTTCAGTTGATCTGCCTGTTCTGCTCCCCACTCTGTCTCTGGTGAATCTTCTCACCACCACCCCCCACCTCTGGCCTACACCCCAGCTCTTGTATGCATAAATAAATAATTTTTTTTTTTAAAAAAAGTGAACCATTGAAAATCCAACAGCTGGTGGATAATGAATAGTGATAATAAAAAATCTAATAATTCTATCTTTTACAAAGATTAGTTTTATATAAACTTTATTGTTTCCTTCTGCTTATAGCCAGTAATACTGTTTTCAATAAATGATCGTGACGGATGTTTCTCTTTTAATGCATTCAAGTTAAGCTTAAAAAGAGTAGTTTTTTGAAAAATTAGGTAAATTATAGTACAAGTGGCGCACACATATAAGGTAAAATGCATAAAGGTAGGTCTTGAAAAATGAATTTGGGAAACTCTACCTATTGTGGGAAGAGAGTAATATAAACCCCATTCTTAAGAAGAAAAATAACAAATCAGAACTGAGTTTCCCTTTCAGAAAAAAAGCCAGCTTTGACAGAGAGGAACCCATGAAACAGTCACAGGAACTTTTCCTTTATCTCAAGACAAGAGTGATTCTGTCTCAGATTCTGTCTCAGAAGAAGTCTATCAGTTGAGCTAAGATGAAAGATGCCAATTTTGATTGCTCTACTCTGTCCCTTCTTTTCAGGTCACATCAGCTTTATAACCTCATAGTAGAGGACCAGGAACTAAGAGCTCTGAGTAGTGTCATCATTTCCTCATAGAGTGTCCACCCCTGCCCTGTCTGGGCAGACCTAAGATGGTGCGACACATTGTAGGCAACTGCACGAAGTCAGGGGGTAGGACCGTTGAAGAAAGCAGTAAGGCACATTATGAACTCCAAATGCAGCCTGTGTTGTCTTTTAGTGGATCACTCAAGACAGTCACAAAGTACTTACTACTCTTGAAAAATTACCAACAGGGCCTCTTTGGTGGCACAAGGGGTTAAGTCTCAGCACTGCGAAGCTATCCTCAGCCACTGCAGCACAAGTTCAACCCCCGGCCAGGGAGCTTCCCACATGGCGCAGCAGACCTTTCCTGTCTCCTCAGCCGTGGCACAAGTTCGACCCCCGGCCAGGGAGCTTCCCACATGGCACAGCAGACCTCTCCTGTCTCCTCAGCCGTGGACTTCAGCAGATACACCCATTTTGCTCCCCACTCTGTCTCTGGTGAATCCTCACCACCATCACCCCCACCCCCACACCTCTGGCCTATACCCCAGCTCTTGTATGCATAAATAAATACATCTTTTTTTTAAAAAGTACCAACACTTCAATAAAGTAAATAAGCGTGTCAAATAACAAGATTTTAAAAATTCTACTAACAGTATAATACTCCAACAATTATATTTGGGTAATCTCCCTGCCACTCCCTCTGACCACTCCCACTGGGTACTCTAACATAGGGGTTCTTGCAATGTAGTCCCAGGGCAGGCAGCATTAGCATCAGCGTCACCTGGGAACCTGTGGAGGTGGCAAATTCTCTAGCTCCACCCTAGAGGTGCCACATGGAAACCATGAGGGTGTCGCCCAACACTGCTATAACAAGCCCTCCAGAGGATTTCAGCTGTGAGGACGGCTGATCCAGTAAAACAATGGTTATCAAATCTAAGGCTACCAGGCCCCTAACTTCTTGTCACGTTTTAACACTAATATTAGTTCCAGATGAAGGGATTTCTAACAGATGCTGCCCCGACCAAGTGCCCACCAACATCACAAACTCTCGTCGATAACTTCTGAGTGTCCTCACACGACATGAGGGGAGAATTTTTTAAATGGGCAGAGGATCTGAACAGACACTTTCCTGAAAGAATATATAGATGGGGCCTCCCTGGTAGAGCAGGGGTTAGTCTCAGTGCTATCATCAAGCCATCACCAGCCACTGCAGCATGAGTTCAATCCCCAGCCAGGGAGCTTCCCACATGGCGCAGCAGACCTCTCCTACCTCGCCCACCGCTCCCCTCAGCAGTGTATTTCAGGGGATCCACCTGTTCTGCTCCCCGCTCTGTCTCTGGTGAATCCTCTCACCCTCCCCCACACACCTCTGGCCTACACCCCAGTTCTTGTATGCATAAATAAATAAATCTTTAAATAAATTTTTAAAAATATATACAGGTGGCCAACAGTAGATGGAAAGGTCCTCAATATCACTCATGGGGAAATGAAATCAAAACCACACTAAGTCTTCATCTCACACCTGTTAGAATGGCTTTATCGAGAAGACAAGCAGCAGTAAGTGTTGGCCAGGAGGTGGAGGAAAAGAGAACCCCAGTGCACTGTTGGTGGGAAGGTAAACTGGTGTAACCCATACGGAAAATGCTGTGAAGGTTGCTAAAAATATTCAAAAATCAAACAATTCCATTTCTGGAGATTTATCTAAAAAAATGAAAACCCTAACTCTAAATTATATGTGCACTCCCAAGTTCATTGTAGCATTATTTACAACCAAGTCACGAATGCAATGTAAGTGCCTGTCAGTGAATGAATGGATAAAGAAAATGTGGCATCTCTATACGATGACATATTATTCAGTCATTTAAAAAAGGAAATCTTGTTATTTGTGACAACATGGATGGACCCTGGGTATATTTTGCTGAGATAAATCAGAGAAAGACAAACATTCTATGTTCTTACTTATATGGGGGGGAACCAAAAATACAAAATAAAAACATGAGCTGATAGGTAGATAGAGACAGACTGGGGGTTGCGGAGTGGAGGATGGGTGAAGGGCATCAAAAAGCATAAACTTCCACTTACACAAGAAGTCAGTCCTGGGGATGTCCAGTATGGTGACTAAAGTTAATAATGCTATATTGTATATTAGAAGGTTGCTAAGAGAATAAATCTTAAAAGTTCTCATCATGAGAAAAAATATTCTAAGTGTATATGGTGATGTTGACTAGACTTATTTCAGTGATCATTTCACAATATATACATGTAAGAAATCATTGTGAGGTAGACCTGATATTAGTACGTTATGTGTCAATTCTATCTCAATAAAAAAAAAAGTGAAAAGAGGGGAGAATTGCTCTTCTATGACTAGTTCACCTTTGCTCCATCTCACTCCTTCTGTACTGAGTCACCACAGAGCTACTTTAAAATGGACAACCACCAGGCCTCCCTGGTGGTGCAAAGGGTTAAGTCTTAGCACGATGAAGCTGTCCACAGCCACTGCAGCACCAGTTTGATCCCCGGCCAGGGAGCTTCCCACATGGCACAGCAGACCTCTCCTGTCTCGCCTGCTGCTCCCCTCAGCAGTGTATTTCAGTAGATCCTCCTGTTCTGCTCCCCACTGTCTGTGGTGAATCCTCTCACCCCTCACACCTCTGCCCTATACCCCAGCTCTTGCATGCATAAATAAATCAATCTTTAACAAAATAAAAATAAGTAAAACATACCACCACCTTATTGGAGCCTGATTCTCAATGTTTAAGCTGCCTGGTGGTGAAACAAAGTTCAGGTACCCAATGAGCTTGAGGTACCCAATGGCTCAAAGTTCAGGTACCCAATGAGCTTAAGGTACCCAATGGCTCAAAGCATCAGACCAAACTCTCTGATTCCATTTCCAGAGGAAGCTCTCCTTCTCTTGTCCCAAACTTTCCTTCATTCGCTCACAAGGCATTTACTGAGCGCACAGTACTTCTCTGGGTGCTGGTGAAATAGCCATGAACGTGGCAGGCAGCCCTGCCACATGGGAGCCTGCAGCCACCGTCTCTTCTGTCCACACACCTTCCACTCTGCAGTTCAAAGCATGCACTGTTTCCTCTGAACTCGTGGTCTGCCGCGACCCTGCCTCTGCAGGGCAGTCCCTATGCTGGACCAAGCAGGGCTCTGAGGTGCAAGGGACTTAGGGTCACATCATAGCTCCCCCTCCCCCAGTCAACTAGGACATTTGGCAAGTAATTTTTCAGCACCCCAGGTCTCCTTTGCCTCATCTGTGGAAAAGACACAATACCACCCCTCTCAGTTTTTGCAAGGACTAAGTGAGGGCACGGGACCTAGCACCTAGCAGATGTAAATGCTACTTCCCTCTCCTGTCCCTAAAACAGTAGGTCCTTTTATGCTCGGGCCGAAGCTTGGGCTGAAGCTCACGCTTAACTTCAGGTCAAGTTTGTTCTCCTCATAACCACTGGGACCTGTGTTGCAGCCTTTCAGTTTACTGTCGGGTCAACTTTTCTCGTGGTATGGCCTGTAGATCACCGACTTCAGAGTCACCTGCGCTGTGTTAAAAATGCAGAAGTCCGGGCCCCAACATCGAGATAGGGGTAGGAAGGGAGAGCAGGAAATCTACTTCTTTGACAAATTTACCAGGTGCCGCTTTGCACACACAAGTCTGGGAACCACTGGCTTAGCGGCTCTGCACTTCCTTCCCAAGCCCCTTCTTGCGTTTCTCAGAAGCAGCTCACAGGGGAAAAAAACCCTACTAACTTTACTCCCTCTCCTCCTCCCTTCATTCTCTTGAAAGCTATTTTGAGAGAGGAAGCAGAGTGCCATGGTTGTGAGAGTAATCTCCCACACCAACAGATTTGAGATCTCACTCCAGCTTCACACTTACCACGGTTCTCAAAGTGTGGTCCCCAGTGGCAGCACTGCCTGGAAACTAGTTAGAGAGGCCAACTGGAGGGCCCCACCCCAGTGGGACCAAATCAGAAACTCTGGAGCTGGGTCCCAACCACCTGTGGGTTAACCAGCCCCCCAAGTGACACTGCCGCAGGCCCAAGTGTGAGAACCACTGTCACTTACTAGTTGGATGGCCTTGGGTAGATTCACAGCTTCTCTAGACTTCCTCTTTTGTGAAACACTGGACTTATACCCCTAAATCAAACACAGTGTTGTAAACCAGCATTATCTTAATAAAAAACAACACTATTCAAAAAAAAAAATCTTTTGGTTCGGTTCTTAGGGGCTAGGTCTTAAAAGTACAAAATAAATAAGTAAAATGATAACCCCGTAGAGTAGTGAGACCGCAACGACAGGATAAAAATCCAGAACTTAACACACAGTATTCACTTACTAAATACCTACCGTTGTTGCTATCAAACAAACTGTCCTTCGCCCCAGTTAAATTTGAAATGTTTGGGTTTTTTGCTATGGTGAATCGAAACCACTGAGTTACGCCATCTTAAATGGTTCAATGCTTACCTGTTGAACTGGCCTTATTTTTCGCTCCATCCAGCTGGAATGCCACTCTCTACGGCTACGTAGGTCTCTATCTCCGTGCCTTCACTATTACTGTTCCATATGCCCAGAATACCCTTCCACTTTCTACCCACATAGTTCAAATCTTCCTTCTCCCCAAAGGAACAGCTCAGGTCTGCCGCCGCGTCTCCCTGACTGCTCCAGGTCAAATGAAACTCTCAAGACCACCTGTGTTGCAGGGCTGGCCCCCCCCCCCCCAACACGTAAACACTCGCGTGCATGCCACAGGTGGGCTTAATGTCTCATTTAGTTGTCTCGCTAATGATTGTGAAAGTGCTGGGCAAACAGAGCTGGCATCTTATGATTCTTCCATGTCCACCCTCTGGCGCACACTGAAGGGTGAACGAATGAACAAACTCCCGGAACAGAGCTCAGGCTCTTTAATGTAAGGCACATTTGGAGAAAGTTTTTTTAACACAGACTTTCAAGACTAGTCATAATCATAGTAGCTAAGGTTTGTATAAACCATCACAGCTCAAAAAATGCTTTGGTATTTTTAACTGAATCAAGTTGTCCCCCAAAACTTATGAAGCAGGTGTCACTGTCCCCATTTTGCATGAGGCAACAGATTCAGATCACGCTGGTGATTCGCCCAAGACAGCAGAGCTGGGGCTCCGAGGCCAGTATTAGGCCAGCACTGCTTTTACTGGGCAACTTTGGTTGGTCCAGTTCATCTCTGTTGGTGTTTATCCTTTTGACATTATGCTATCATCTCTACATTCAACTTTCTGAAAGCAAGTGCTGCTCAAATAATAATGGGTCTCCTGCTTTAGATGGCAAGACAGGGCCCATTCAGAAAACAAGAAGTACAGCCTCACCTGGTGTTCCTAAGCGGGCCTGAGCAACGGTCAGTTTCTCATGGGGTGCTTGGCACTGGCAGCTGGTTTCATCTGCAAATGGGGCAGGTGCAGTCAGGGTCTAGAAGGGAAAGAAAGAAAGGGGATATAGTCTGGCAAACTCCTTGGCACTAACACCCTGCGGTTTTATTTCTGTTGGCTACACAGGTGTGATTAAGAAGCAGACTGCATCCACTGAGTCTTTACAGAAATACAGTCCTGTCAGAAATAAAAGCAGGGACATTGACACTGAAATGATTTTTTGATGATGCTTCAAAATAACAAGAGTTCTTTCATGTCTACTATGCCAGGTACTACGTGGGGTACCCTGGAGATGTTATTTCTTTTGAACCTCACAAGCCCGCCAATGGCTAGGAATGTCTACCTTCCTCTAAGCACTGCATCCACCTCTACAGAGGATAATGCTATTTCTAAATTACAGAACAGGAAACTGAGGTTCGGCAGGGCTAAGAAATATGCTAAGTCACGCCCTTGGAAAGTCAGGATGCTCAGCTTTGAACATTTCCCAACCAATGAGGGAAGACTCGAAACATTTACACTTACCCACACCCCGGGGTACTCGGCTGGAAGGAATGTCATACTCAGAAACGCGGCAGGCACCTGTATTTCACACACCGACCTGGCCAATCACAAACTCTGACGTCTCTTCAGCGCAAAGGCCAAAGCCTTGTTCTCGGTGCCCTGAGAGGGCCTGAAGTACAGCATTTCTGGCGGGCTGCAGATAACTGCTCCTGTGGTGTGCTCCAACAGCCACCACGGCTGGAGGCCCCGCCCCAGGCAGCCTGGGCTGGGGCTCTGGGGAGGGCTGAGACAGAGATGCAGTCACTTGGAAGCCTGCCCAGGAAGTGGCTCTGCATTTTTAGTCAGCCTCTTAAAATGAAAACCTTACTCTCTCCAGAAAGAGGAAGACAAAATGAACAGAATTTTTGTCAAGAGGGCAAACCCAACCCAGAGCGGTCCACTGTTGTCTCTGAACTAAGGCATCGCCATGGTCACCACTCCATCATCTTTGGCATTTTTAAAGCTCGAGTTGACGAGTCACTGTAAACATCACTCGGATGGCTACCTGACTTGGTTTCTTAAATAGCACCTTAGACACGGGTGTTCCTTAACTCCGAAAGCTGCAAATCAAGAATGCCCCATACATTGGAAGAGGGGCTGCGACCTGCTTCTGCCCTTCCTTTATTCGTTCACTTACTCATTCAGCTACGTGGCAGGCGCCATCTTAGAAGAGGGGGTAGAAATAGGGATAAGACCACACCCGCCCTGGAGGAACCCATTGGTGCCATTGGCATCTGCACTGCAGAGAACAGATCCTTGCCCAGCCCCCACTCCCTGCCCCATTGTAGCACCTTCCCCCCAGGAAGCTGGTCCCCCGGCCCAGAGTTGTCCCACTTGCCTGCTTAACCACCCCCCTCCTGTTCAGGGCTCTGAAAGCAGACGAAGACTTGGGATATGGATCCTGGGAACTTGAGTCCATCATTGGTTCTTTTTCAAGGTCACACTAAGGTAACCTTGTGGGCCATGGTGGGTCAGAAGAGCATGTGTAGTGTGGCAGCTGGGTGTGGTGACAAGAACAGATGCTCTATAGCCACAAAACGGAGTTTTCAAATCCCCTTTCCAGCACTTACAGACTGTGTATTCTCCCATGGCTCTACCACTTGAAAGAACGGACACTGAAGGTAACCTAAGAGATGAAGGATTCTGTTAAGGCTATGCTGGCACAGAAACTGCAGGGGAAAGGAGGATGAATCTGGCCCAGAGTGGCCCCGACCTGCCTATTCTCTGCCCCATCCCTATTTACTACATTCAAGTCTCCACTCGACTTCTACTCCCCCATAAACTTGAGCTTGAAGGTGGCCCATCACCCTTCCCGATGGTCATTCAGCAACCTCTGATTAAGCCTCTCAGTCCCAGCTGCTGCTCCTACCAACTTAGTGCTTCTTTCCATTATTCCCAATTCAAATTCCTAAAGGAGAATCAAATGGGCCAAGCTCACCTTTTAAAACCAGGCCACACCCAGGATTGGTGGGCACTGAGACCTACCAGTTGTGCTGGTGAGAAAGGGGAAGTGGAAAGGAAGGTGATGGGTGGCCTGTCACTGCCCCTTTAGCAGGAGTTGCTAGAGGAACAAGAAACATTTGACTTTGTGCTAAAAGGAAGTTCTTTAACTTAGTTGAATCCCAGTTTCATCTGTAAAATGAAACTATCTTGCAGGGTTTCTGTGAGAAATAGTGCATGTCAAGTATCTGGCACTCACTAAATTGTGGCAATTACTGCTGTTAGTGTCCATTATTATATATCACAACACTGTAATAATCATGCTATATATTGTGATATAATAATAGATAATATATTCTTAGACACTTAGACCTTGCTGACAAAACTGGGATCCTCTAAACTGAGTTCAGGGCCTCCCTGGTGATGCAGCAGGTTAGGCGCAGCACTGTGAAGCTATCCAGAGCCACTGTAGCACAAGTTTGATACCTGGCCAGGGAGATTCCCACATGGTGCGGCAGAACTCTCCTGCCTCGCCCGCTGCTCCCCTCAGCAGTGTATTTCTGATCTGCCTGTTCTGCTCCCCACTCTGTCTCTGGTGAACCCTCTCACCACCCCACACTTCTGGCCTACACCCCAGCTTGTATGCATAAATAAGTAAATCTTTAAAAAAATAAAATAAACTGAGTTCAATTGACTACTTCTAAACATAATTATCTTGAAAACACACAAAATGGTGGTTCTTAACCTCTCTAACCTCTCTGAAGAATAAATGCAATGGTGTGTGATTAGGATCTTCCTTTTGCCACTCCAGAATCCACTCCCTTCCTCCCATCCTCTAGCCTTCTCTGCATGGCTTCCTGTGTGGACTATTCTAATGGGCTCCCTCACCCTCCTGCTCCCAGTTGGGCTGGGTCCATGGGAAGCTGGCAAAACCCTGGAGGTGGGACAAGAGTGAGCACAGGGCATCTGTCTGCTGGCATCCCCAGTAAAAAGCAGTAAGTTCGCTCTGTCCCCAAATGCACAGCTCCTGTGAGAAGGCCGTCTCTATAGAGCAATTCTACAAGGTTCTGATAACCACACTATCCGCCTGTCCCTTCACAGCTAGGGGTGGCCACTTCCCAGTGTTTCTGGGGTGCTTACTACCTCTTCAGGTTTTCTTGAACCCCGCCCACACCTTTGGGAATAACCCCTTTTTGAACTCACTTCAAATTTCCCCTTTAAAGTGAACTGTCTATTCTAGACAGGACCTTGACTGCTACTGCGTACACAGCAGTGTGATGCCAGGCTCAGTAAGTGTGTTAGCGAGTAAATGTTGATGAGTCATGTTGGAAGCACAGAGATTAATTGAAAAGTGAATTACTCACAGCTAATAAAGTCATAACCATCTCAAGAATGTCTTCCCGTAGGAAAGAATTTTACCACAATAGAACATTTTCATCAGGATCCACTAAAGAAACAAGAGCAGGACTTCAGACCAAATGTACTTCTCCATACAGGCCCTTTGCCTCATGACTCAAGAGCTTTAGAACTGCAATTTCAGAATTACAAAAAGACGTCACAGTCTTATCCTCAGCTCATGCTGGAAGGCTAGTATTTACCCAACGCTGAGCATATTTTTTAAAGCCTGATTTTATCTGACATCAGAATATTAATGTCTTTTGCATTAACCAAAACTAACAGACACCCTACCAACTGGGAAAAGATCTTTGCACACAATACATCTGATAAAGGACTGATAACAAAAATTTACAAGGAACTCACACAACTCAACAAAAACAAAGCCAATAACCCAATCAAAAAATGGGCAGAAGAGCTCAAAAGGCACTTCTCCAAAGAAGAAAAGCAAATGGCCAACAGATA
>PVIJ01012793.1:0-48004 GCA_004024925.1 Scalopus aquaticus
AACAGGACTATAGGGAGGCCGGGTGGGAGAGAGACACTCAGCGGTGGGGGAGGGGGGAGGGGAGGATAAGGGCACAAAATGGAAGAGAGGAGAATACAGGGGACCATGGAGATGGATCACGGGTGAATTGGTGGTGGGCTGCCCAAGGGGAATACAAAATGTAAAAGACACAAATAACAATAAAAAAAATGGAAAAAAATAAAAAAAATAGAGGTGTCATTCTTTTTAATGCCTGTATAGTACTCCACCGCACAAATGCACCATACTTTATTTAACCAATAATTAGTTTATAAGTTTTTCTTTTAAATTGTGCTACAATGCTCATCCCTACATACATACATACACACACACACACACACACATATATATATATGTGTATATATATATATATATATATATATATATATATATATATATATTTGGCTGCATACATGTCCAGCAAGTAAAATTCCTAGTAAAAGGATTGCTATATATTGGTGATATATTGGCTATATATTGCTATATATTGGTAAATACATCTAACATGTCAATTTATATCTGCAAGTCATTCTCAAAGGTAGTGATAGTTTATTTTTCCATTTAGATCTGGGACTAGGATGAAATGAGTAAATCGCTTCACCTTGGGCACAAAATTTGAGGAGGTGTAAAAAACACCCAGTAATAGTCTGTGGTCAAACCATACTGAATGTGCTTGATTCAGAAGCTAAGTAGGGTCAGGCCTGCTTAGCACTTGGATGAGGGGAGGGGGGAAACAGTAATCAAGACAAAAAGTACTGCAATGCAATATTTTAAAAATCAAATCAAGGCCAAAAAAGCGTGATGAACACAATATCAAATTTTTATATAAAGGCAGCATCAGTACTACTAGTTTTTCCTTTTGCCTCAGGCTCTGATATGGCACTGCTCCCACCAACATGTTCTTGCCAACTCCAGACAACTCTTGCCAACTCTTTACCACACTGACAGGATAAAAATGATATATATATATATATTTCATTTCTTTGATTGTTATTGAAATTGAGCATCTTATCACATGTTTATTGGTCATTTGTATTTCTTCTATGAATTGGCCTGTTCATATTGATTCCTTACTTTTTCTATTTAGATGTTCATGTTTTATTGATTTGTAATAACTCATTATATAATATGGGTAGTAACCCTTTGCTGTCATGTAGTGTGCAAGTATTTTCCTAGTTTATCATTTTCCTTTTTCAATTTTGTTTTGTTTTTTTTCAAATTGTGGCTTTAGATTTTTATGTAGTAAAATTTGTTAATTTCTTAATTTTTGAATTCCCTTTGTTTCTACCTGCAGGAAGATCATTTTATTGTGACTGAAAATAAAGGTTTTTGAGCCATAAGCCCTGTATAGCACTCACTAACTTGTTTATAATATAACCTACATATGTTTTGCTGTATATAAAATGTGAATCACAATAGAACCTCATGTATTTTTTAAAAGATTTATTTGTTATTTATGCATATAAGAACTGGGGTATAGGCCAGAATTATGGAGGGTAAAAGGATTCACCAGAGACAGAGTGGGGAGCAGAACAGGCGGATTGACTGAAATACACTCACTGCTGAGGGGAGCAGCAGGCAACACAGGAGAGGTCTGCTGCGCCATGTGGGAAGCTCCCTGGCCAGGGATTGAACTCATGTTGCAGTGGCTGCAGATAGCTTGAAAGCTCTGAGACTTTAACCCCTGAGCCACCAGGGAGGCTCCCTCATGTATTTTTTGAGTACTGAGTAATACAAAATGCTTAGAACATCGCCAAGCATATAATAAATATTCAAATAAATGGCATAGTTATCATCATATGCTAATTATATATATGCACACAAGTCTGTTTCAGGATACTTAATTCTGTTCCATTTTTCTGCTCCACTACCACACTGTTTTAATTACTGTAGATTTATATACTGACTTTTGATCGGGTTAAGTAAGCTCTCGTCTCATTTTTCTTAATTTTTAAAATTTTTCTTGGCTGTTCTCATTCATTTATACATATAAATGAATTTTTAAAGCTATTTTTCAAGTACCACAAAATCCCACTGGTACTTTAACTGAAACTACATTAAATTTATACATTATTTTAGGGTCGCATAACATCTTTACAATATGAGTCGTCCCCCCCAGAACATGGTATTTCTCTTTATTTATCCAATTTTTTTTTTTTTACTCTTCAAAGTTTTAAGATTTTTAAAATCACATCTATTTTACTTGGTATTTCTAATTTTTATCGTTCTTTATTTACTGGTAATTACATACATGTGTAAATGGATGATGCCTACATGTTTATTTAGCATTCAGTCTTAGTTTTGAGCCCTTTTATTCACTTTTCAGTGATTGTCTGTGTGTTTATCAAAAATCATGTCACTTATCTGCATAAAATCCTTCAATAGCCCTTTGAGACAAAGTCTATTTTTCTGGGCCTGACATATGCTTTTTTTTTTTTTCATATACAACAAACACATATTGAACACATTCCACAGGAACTGTGGAGCACAGAGATACATCAATAAACAGAAAAATCCCTGCCATTAAGAAGCCTGCATTCAAGAGAAATTTGTGCTTTGTTTCATTAAGCTCGTGCCCATGAGTTTTCCCACCTCTTTTGCCTCTTTATGGGTGTTTTGTGCTTTAGGAATACAAGCGAATTGCAATTCTTCTGAAATTCCTTCCTGTTAGATACCTCTTTCCCTTGTTCTTCTTCTACTTGTCACCCTTGAAAAGCTCCTTTTAGAGCCTTATGACTCATGTTAAGTACAGTGTCCTCCTAACAAATTTTCCTGAGCCCCCACACAGAGTTTTTGAGAGACGTCTCTCCACACCCCACTAACCTCAGTGATGGCTTCCTCACTTAAATATGATTGTTATTCTATATATTCTATATATTTTATATATTATTATATGATATATTATATATTATATGGTCCATGACAGGAAAAGGAGGGTCTTGATCATTTTTTTGCTACTTTGTGACATGGTGTTAAGGTGGCATTCAATCAATATTTGTTGAAGCCACCCGTGTTTTGGTTGGGCAGCACAGCACTATCATACAGGTCATGGTAAGTGGCCCACAAGGTCTGCTCTGGGCAGTGCGTGGCAGTCAAAATTAGACTTACAGGAATTCAGGGGTGGAAACCACCAAGGCTGAATGGATAAGCATGGTTGTCTGGGGGAATGTACATACAAGGAGTAGCTTAAGAAATTAACTTCATATATACCTAACTATATATGATAGATGATGGAAGAGGAAGGAGTCAAAGGCTATTCCAAGTTCATTAATAAAAAAGAGTAGTAGAGTCAACGCTTTGGGCATAGTATTTTCTCACCCATCTCACCCAACCTCCCATCTCCAATATCATACAGGTATCATGTAGGTCTCATTCGGACAACAGAAGACAATCAGATAAAGAAAGGAAAAACCTCCTGCATGGTAAATTACTTTAAACATTCAGAGAAATTAGAGACATCATGGATAGTTCCATTGATAGAAGATTCTAGAGATGGAGTTGGTTTATTAGCTAATAGGGATCCAAAACATACAGGTCCTAAAGTGGGGGAAATCTCTGCTCTCCTAATTATCTGAGAAAATAATAATCTGGGGGAAATGATAAGGTAGAAAGATAGAGGGAAGATCTTCCTTTGCTTTCATTGGAGTTAGAATGTTCTAACAGGGATTAAAATGAAAGAGTTTCCAGTTGAGAGAGAGCACTGAAGATTCTGGCCTCAAAACCTGCCATCTCAGTTTTGAACTATGACCTCCACTGCTCCCCTGTCATCCAGAAATGACAGTGTGACGGCAGATCAAGGTCCTGTTGATGTTGCGGTAGTATGAGTTCAGCCTACAGATGCCCAGCTCCTTATTAATACCAGACAGATGCCAAACCAGCTCAGTTTACTGATTAGCTGGAAGCTCCTTTAAGGGAAGCATATTTTAGCAACAATCCTGTAATTCAACTATTCGGCTAACCCTTTAAATGAAGACAAATTCAACAGGGCCAAAACAGTATATCGGTGGTAATGACAGGCAAACCTTTGGGAGGAAAAAGGATCTTATTCTAATGAAAACACACATTCCTCTACATTCTGCTCAACATCTTAGGGAGCAGGCTCTAAAGTATTTAGAGTGGTGTGGAGTGGTGTGGAGTGGTGTGGTGTGGTGTGGTGTGGTGTGTTGTGGTGTGGTGTGGTGTGGTGTAGTGTGGTTTAGGTGGTGTGTGTGTGTGTGTGTGTGTGTGTGTGTGTGTGTGTGGCCACAAAATCTCCACTAGGGGAGGAACATGACTTGTTTTGCTCACTGTTATTCCCAATGATCAGAATAATTCTAGGTACATAGTAGGTGTTCAGTAAACACTGGTTAAAACAGTGAATGCATGGACTGTGAATGAATAAATGAACACATCCACTGTATGTGTGTACCCATGCCTACATTTATGGTGTCATTACATAACACAAATCATATCTACACATGGATATCAATTTGCCATGTTTTTCTATTTACAAAATGACACTAAATCACTTAGTAAGTAGCTCCAAATGAACTTTATACATTTTGCTAGCTCCTTCTCTTTGCCAACCCCTCAAACATTAGTTTTCTACTGTGCTCCATCCTTGGGTTCTTTTTTCATTCTCTGAGAGAAACATCACCAAATGGCTTCAAATATCCTCTATACAAGCCAATGACTTCCAAGCCCAGACTTCCTTCAGAACTTCTAGATCTGGGAATCTATAGTAGCTCACAATTTGCAGACAGACGTCCCAGAGTTGCCTCAGATCAGTGTGCCACCAATCTACCCCATCCCTTTCAAATCTGTTCCTTCTGCTTCATTCTGTAATTTCCTTACAACTAAAAAATAAAAATTAAAAGAGCATTATTTTAAGTAATTCTCACGCTTATTATTGTCAAAACAGTCATTCTCCATCCCACAGTAAGTTCCACTTTCTAGTCCAGAGATTTCTGGTTAATGTGATAGAGTATGAATGCCACCTCTGCTGTGGGTTATAAATTGATGCCCAAGTATCAGTCCTCCCAGACCTTAGGCCATCTGTCAAGAACCTAGGGAAGCGAAGCACTATGGCCAGGGGCCTTAGATGTGAGCATCCCCCATTACTTACTCCAGCTTTCCATGTGCGCCACCTCATTAAGAGGGCTCTGAAGCACTGATATGCCTCCAGCCCTCAAAATCTCTATTAATTCTCACCCAAACATTCCATCAACATGATAGCTAAGAATCATATTGGCCTCACCCACAGTGAGATCCTAAATGTCAAGTGAATCATAAGATAATATGCAATTAAATTCCTTAGTGTTTAGGGATTTGATTGATTTTGTTGTGGAATGAGAATCGAGGGTTTAGAGAAAGCATTAACCATCTCTGCATCTGTCTTAGTCCATTCAAGTTGCTGTAACAAAAACACCATAGTCTGAGTGGCTTATTTCTCACAGTGCTGGAAGATGGGAAATCCAAGACCAATTAATGCATCAGCAAATTCTGTGTCAGTGAGTGCCCACTTCCTGGTTCCTAGAACTCCCTCTTTTCTCTGTGTCCTCACATGGTAGAACGGGGAAGGGCGTTCTCTGGGGTCTCTTTTATAAGGGCACTAATCCTATTCATGAGGGCTCCAACCTCATGACTTAATCTATTCCCTACCTCCAGAGAGTTAGATTTCAACTTATGAATAGACATTTGGACCACAGCACAATGTCTATCTATCCCTCATTCATAGGCATAAACATCAAACCTGAGATTAACTATTCGCCTGCTGGGATTGATACAAATCAGCCTGAGAAACTACAAGCAGACATCCAGGTCTGTGCTCTGATGCACTTGGCAATATACCTTGCTGACCCCAAGAGCTGTCTTTGAAAACAGAATTTTTCTTTAGATTGAACACACAGTGACTGTGTATTAATCTAGACTCAATCTAAACATGTTTTGGTTTGGCATTTTCATGCTAACAGAGCTCTATTGTCTTTGTTCCTTGATATCTAATTTCCAGGCTGAATCAGTGATGAATTAAGTACTTTTCAAATGGTTTATTTTTATGAGATGATTGAATTCCAGGGTTTGGTCTTGAATTTGGAAAATGAATGTTTTCATTTCACTCCTATTAGTATATTTTTCCTTGCCAGAACAATGCATTTCTGCCTCAGTGTCAAATCTTCATGTGAGAAAAGTCATTTTGAAATAGTTTATTTTTCATTTCAGAATGTAAATAGAGAAAGAAAACATCACATAACCAGAGACGAGACATTGAAACCAAAGACAGGTTCAGGCTTATAGGGTTAGGGAAAAATACTGACCTCAGTAGATCTCAACTCCTGAAAATTAGAAGTACTTAGAAGTTACACTTAGAAGTATTCAGGGCCAATATTGTTCGCATTCAGTTGGTAAACTTTGAACATTTTAATTCAAATCAACTCAGTAGAAAGCAAATGAGTAAGGAGAGACTTTGAGAAGTGGGTAATTACATTGCAATCATTTTTGTGTAAAATTTAACTTAAATACCAAAAGAAATAGGTAGTAGTGTCTAGACAAGACTAATCTTCAGAGTGTTGAATCAAAATACATTAAGTCAGTGGAACTAAAGGCAAATAATACCTGCATGTTTGTGTGGTCTCTTTATCTTCCCATATCTTTCCCTTTATCTCCTTTACTTTCTCTTTTAATCTCTCACTCACATCTCCAAAACTCTCTCCGTGAATGCTCTCAGTGCACCTGGATATATTTCTATGACTTTGCACAAGGCAAACTGCATTAAATTCAATCAGCTGAGACCTCAGCTATGGAAACCTGTGCCCCTCTGTCGAGAGCTTAGGCTGCTCAACCCGCGAGCTCTCCCCAGTCAAAGCCTTTTTAGAGCAGGTTCCCGCTGCGCTGTGAGCCTAGTCAGAGATCACAGGCAACCTATAAAAGCCTATTCCCACCTTTTCATAATTATTTCTGCTTCTTAAAGGAAGGAGACCTTTATGGCTTCTAGTGCTATCTTTATATGATGACTCACTTGCCTTTTTGGCCTCTACTTGGCTATTTCAATCAGTTCTGCTTCTCCAACTGTTTCTGCTATTTCTTCAAACATACACAGCCTGTTCTCGACTCTCCCCACCCCCATGCACACACTCCTGGCAACAGTGAAGGCAGTGCTGTGGCTGTTACCCCAGCCTTCCCCAAGTCACTCATATCTTGGCCCCTCCAGCTGTCTCATGGATCTCATGCCTCCTGGACTCCGGTCAGACTGTTTAAGCAGACGGACGTGTGATGCCACAGCTCCACTCCTGGACTAGACCTCGGATACGATCAAATGGGCCACCTGGCAGGATGCTTAGAGTACTAGGAGAAGTCCAGGAGTCCAAAATTTTCACCCCGTTCTCTAGCTGCCAGCTTCCTTCACCATCACCAGCCATGCTTTCCAGGTATCCACTGGGATAAGGGTCAGAATTCTTATCCACCTCGTGCCAACCCTCTCTTTGGGGACTAAGTCTTTCTAAGAGCGCTCGCCACATTGGCTCTTATTGGAAAATATTAACAACCCAAGCCAAGGCCTGTGACTTTGAATACTGGATATTAGACAACCAGACATCCCATCAGAACCACTAGTTGAAGGCAGGTCTGCTATACTGACTCGTTTCCTCATCCTCTTCCCTTCCTTATCTTCTCCCCTTCCTCAGTGTATGGTTCAGATGCCAACACAACCAATAGTCACACTTGTCCAAATCAGCCAGCTGATTTTCTGGATATACACATATGGGGGGAATCTGCCTTAGTCCCCACCTTTTGCAGATCATTAGTTATGCCCACCTTCTTATAATTGTTTCTAGTTTTCAAAGGGACACAGCTTTTGATGGGGCGATGTACATTACTTTGACCTTGGTTACTACTAAAAACATGCTCCTTCCCCTCTGCCCTGACTGAGGTTTTTAGTCATGACCTGGTTTTCTCTTGGGAAGGAAGTACGGGTCTTCCCTGGTTCCTGCCAGCCCACACTTGCCAGATTAAGAAATGAAAATGCAGCATGCACATCTATATTTTAATTTGCTATACTTGGGATATATTTATACTAAAAATTATGTACTGATCTGAAATTCACATGTAACTAGGCATCACATGTCAATGCATTTTACCAGGTAATTTTTGTCAGCCTAGTGAGTAGAACCATGAGGATAACCAAAATATCATTATTGGGGTCTTGACATAAAAAGTCCTATGTCCAGTGAAGACTGAATGGCCACGAGGAACCACACACTCATGCTCTGCCTCATGGTCTTTTGATCTCTGATAATGTTGGAAACATATAAAGATGCACTAAGACTCTCTTGAGAGTGGCATAAAGGGTCGAGAGTTCTGACAAGCAGAGCTCTCACAATTTAAAAAGAAAAAAAACCTTTACTTTTCAGTCATTTTTGTACAGTTCTTACCCCTAGGATTATATCACGGAACCATTTGGGCTTACTTAAAATCTTACTTCTGCCTTGGCTCACATAAAATTCGCTCACACAGGAAAATATTCAGACAGTTCAATGATCTCCCAGCTGCAGATGATAAAATGTTCCCACCATTCCTGTCAGGAAAGTCTAGTCTTGGCAGAAAAGTTCAAGCCCAATGGTATTTAAAAAAGTAGAAGTCACATGGGCATCTCAGACATGTAACAAATAGAGAAGAGTACATCCACTTTCATAAAGTTGGTAAAAATTAACTTTCCGGGGTTTGTTATTCTAAGGAGCACTGGTCCTGCACAGGTAACATGTCATAATGACAAGCATAAGACACTGTCTTTATGGGTGAAGTCACAGGAGAAGAAAAGGTGCTTCCCTTCAGGAACTGATACTTTGGTTGACTTGAGAGCACACGCATCAACTCAGGAAGGGAGCAGGAGGCCAGTGTACTCCATCCTCATATGTCCACAGAAGAGAAGCTGGCCCCTCACCGCCCCATGAGGACATGGTATTGAAGGAACATTTCATACTCCCACCCCCTCCTCACTACACCGGCTTCTCTGTCTTCATGGTGAGACTGAACTGGTCTGGCCTCTTGCTTTCTTCTGCACCTTCCAGAACACAAACAGATCCTGGGCTTCTGCTCTGCTCCTGGCCCCCATATGATAACCCCATCTGCATAGGCCCCAGAGTCCAGATTTAAGAGAATGAGTAGAAAACCCGAGCTGCTTCCTCTAAGCCAGTATCCAAAAACTCTGAATTTTAGCATGACACATTTAGTATTACAAATTGAGGTTTCTGTGCCTTTTCTCAGTTGATTCAGAATGGTAGGAAGATTAGATCGCCATCCCAAGCAAATATTCAACAGAAGACACTTCCCTGACTCTAAGGGCAAGCTCCCATAAGAGGTCAATGAGGACAGAACAATTAAAACCACCCTAACAGTTTCAGCATTTAGGGAACTGAATTCTGTCTATGGAGGTCACATTAGGTAACCCTTGCGAAGGAGGTACATTTTTAACTGAATTGGGGTCATTTCTGAAGAAAAACCAAGGAAAAGACAAAAGGCAAGTGCTGGGCTGGGTTAAATTTAGGGAAGAAGATGGAAGCAAAGTAGCTGAGTTGGGGTGGAAGGTTCCTGTGCAGAAGCTGAGTGAAGGATGACGTGGCCCCAGGAACAGAGATAGCCAAGATCTGCTTGTATGGCTCCCCACTCAACCTGTTCCTGGGCAGAGAGAAGTTAACGAGCCTGAGGTGCTCATTCAAGACCAAGTCACTTGTGTTATGAGCTGTCATTTAGCCTCTGCTACCACTCAACTTCCTACACACACCTTTTTGATTGGACCTCTCCTGCCTGCACATTTCCAATTTTTATTAGTCCTTTGCATTGACATCTGGAAAGCAGACCTATGCACAGGGTTGATATAAAGACTAGAGTATAAATAAAATGTCCTAAATAAAGAAAATATCCTAAAATACAGCACTTGGGAGATGCTCAACAAATGCCCGCTATTCTTTATCTTTTCTTTTCTTGAAAGACAGCACCCTTCAGTGGAAACAATTCAATTGACCTTGGATACCATGATAGATCTGAAACAGATGCCAAAATGGAGATCTGTGTGCAGAAAGTTTATTGAGGGGTGCCCAGGCAAGCAACAGCTGTGGGGAAGAAGAGGAGGAACTGAACTGTCTTGCAGGCACCCCACAGACAGCTAATTCCACGGGACCTCTAGTACTTGGATGGCCTTTTTGCAGCGTACTGCCTCAAGTCAGGAAGTAGAGCCCTTATCCTCCCACAGCTGCCAGTCTGGAAGGGGACAGCATACAGATGAGAGCAATTCCTAGAGAGGAACTCACCCGAGAGCTGCCAGCAGCCCACAACCGTAGCAGTGGCTGTGGGACGAGATAGTTTGGTAGCAGAGTTTGAAGCCCAGAAGTGTGATGCTGCCACTTTTCCTTTTTGTCAAGACTGCTTTGGCTATTGTGGTCCCTTGTGATTCCACATGAATTTCAGTATTGTTTGTCCTATTTCTTTGAAGAATGCCATTGGAGCATTGAGTCTATCTACTGCTTTGGGTAGGATGACTATTGTAATTTTTCCATCTTCTTGTATCTTTTTCTACTTCAATTAACAAATGTCTTGTAGTTTTCATTGCAGAGATCCTTTACCTCCTTTGTTAAGTTTACTCCAAGGGATTCAGTTCTTTCCGTTGCAATTGAGAATGGGATTGTTTTCTGGATTTCTTCCTCTTCAAACTCATGGCTTACCTATTAGACACACAACTGATTTTTGCAGATGGATTTTGTTGGGTACTGGAGAGCTGTTCCCTCCTTGTGGTGACATGTTCCTTTGTGGTCTCAAGTTGCCTTCTGTTGTATTTTTTTCGTCTGCTGATTTTGTTATATTAGATCTTCTCCCCTGGTGTTCTGTACTCTCCAGCAGTAGCCAATTGAAAGTGTCAGGGGAAACCCAAGAGAGCACACTGGAAAAGGGGGACACACTACTCCTGACACACACCTCCCAGCCCACCAGCAACCCAGGCAGCCCTTTGTTCGCAGGCTGTTCCCTATTTACCAGTTGCTCCTGACCACACAGTCTTGACAGAGGTCAGAGGTTGGAGAGAAGGAAATGGTGGGCATGTCCTCAGTCATTCCGAAGCCTGCTGTCTTCTGAAGGGTCTATGAGCGCAGGCTCTTTCCCCTCCCCTGGGGCTAGACAGGCCACTTAACTTGCTGTCCAGAGGTCATGTGCAGGAGGGAGTGGTGAGGGCACTGCCAGTCTCTGGAATAGAACTCTATGCACACAATACGCACACAAAAGTCTGCACACAGTATGTCCTCAGTATGTCCTGAACAAGCCGCCAAGTGGACTGAGTTCCCTGTGGCCTCCCGCAATAAGTGCAGACGAGGTTGCGCGGGTTGGGGAGAGGTGAGTGTCACCCCAGGATCCCCAGGGCAATCACAGACACTCCTGGGAGCCCAGGGACCATGCCAAGGGTGAGCCCAGTTTGGCCACTGGGTGTCAGCTACGCTCTCACTGTGAATTCATCTCTCTCCTTCCAGGCCCGTGGGAGAGCCACCCACAGACCTTCCAGTGAACTGGCGTCTTCCTGATTTACTGTCTCTCGGTCTTTCCTTCCGTTCCTACGCTTTCTGGCTCTCCTTGCTGAGATGCTGATCCTCACTTCCCCAGCTCCATTCTAGATGTGGCAGCTCCCTTATCCTAGATCTTTTTTCTTAAAGATTTATTTTTATTTTTGCATACAAGCTGGGGTGCAGGCCAGAGGTGTGAGGGGGTGAGAGGGTTCACCAGACACAGAGTGGGGAGCAGAACAGGCAGATCGACCGAAATACACTGCTGAGGGGGGCAGCGGGTGAGGCAGGAGAGGTCTGCCCAGCCATGTGGGATTCTCCCCAGCTGGCCATCAAACTTGCACCGCTGCAGCCGCCAACAGCTCCACAGCGCTGCACTTAACCTGTTGCACCACCAGGGAGACCCTCCCTTATCCTCGATCTTACCCTAGATCTCCACCTTTATTCTTAAGCTTATTTTTAAAGCAAATTTTATATTGCTAACCATACAAGGAAAAAACAGTCTCTTTTGCCATAATAGAAGACAACTATGAAATGTATCATCTGTAAATGATGTAAATGTAAAATTTCAGAAGACTGAAATTCTAATTGTAAAACTATCGTCCATGTGCTATCTCGGAAGACTCTTTCTCACCATCTGTCAATACCAACACTTTAGGAAACACTGATTGAGCTGTTTCCCATCCACCACTTTCAACTCCATTCCTTTAATGTACAGTTTAGAGGCTTGGGAAAGAAAAGTCCAAAGCAACAACAAGCTGTCTTCAAGTGTCTGAAGAATGGCCAAATGGAAGGAAGAAGGGAACATTCAGTAAATGCCTATGATATGTCAGGCTCCATTACATGTGCTTAAAATATACTATTTGGTTCAAACCACATAATAGCCCAAGTGACTGGGGTTCTATCTTTATCTAAGAGATCAGGAATCCAAGGTTCTGAGGGATTCTAAATTGTCCAGTTAGTTAAGTGATGGAGCAGGGTCAAACCCAGTATCTCTATCCATTTTGTCTAGTTACGCAGTTCATGGAGAAAGAGAGTTGTTCTTTGTTGCTTTAGAAAGCGGAAGTATGAAAAAATATTGCATAGATATATTTCAGCTCAACAGAACTTTCCTCATACTACTGTGTCCTGGCAATAAAAATAGGCTACCTTAGGAAGTGGTTAGCATCTCTTCCCGAGTCAATAGAGGCCAGAGCTGGAGACCACCTAGAGGGAAAACCACAGAGATTATGTCTTAGGGAATGAGAGGTGGGCTTGGGAATGCTAAGCCCTCTGGGCCAAACAGTCCAAGCCTTTGTAGCTCCTTGTTTTAATACACAAACTTCCAAAGATGAAGGTGCTGAGTTGTTTGAATGTCAGTAGGGCATTAAAAACCACTTTGGGACACCCTGATCTTGCTGCAAACCATATTCTTTCGTAACCTTTATTAGGGGTTACATGAAAGACATAAGGCATCAAAACAACTGTTTCCAGATGGACTTGACTTGCTGAATTATTTGAAAAACCATGTCATTGGAAGGCTGACAAGCTTCTGGAGACCAGGAAAACTATTTAATAAGTCTATCAATATCATCTTGGATAGAGATAAAACAGTCTCCCTTCAAAGATGTCAAGATGTGACTCAGGCATCAGCTTATTTAACAAAAGGTTCTGAGATTAATCTCTTTTGCTGGTAGCTATTGCCACTGACTCTGGGATAACACATGGATAATGTTTTAGCTAATCCTTTAGCATCTTTATTTAACTACCTTCTAATCAAAGCAATGAACTTCTGCCTGAGAAATTCTAGTAATGCGGAGATGGGAATAAGGACTAGAAGATTTTTTATTACCCCTATTTTATTGGGTGAACAAATTCATCATTCCAATGTATGTGCATCTGTCCAAAAGACAGAAGCAAACTCTGCAGAGCCTACTTTTTTGTGAGTTGCTCACAAACATGCATGTACACACACACACACACACACACACACACACTCAAACATGCACACAAAGACAGGCATATACCACAGAGACAGTTCAGTAAATGATTCATTCATTGAGAATAAGTCTTATTAATAAGTACATACATAACAATAAGAAATGCCATGATTTTGCTATCTCCTTTGAAAGAACTGCAAGATCCCAGCCAATGGATAGCCTGATACCATCTGCTGAATCCAATAGATAAGTGCTCAGATTTCCCTAGGGACTGATGGGGGAGGGAGGCCTAACTGTGTCCTCAGCCCCCATTTGGCTCCACAGTTTTCATAAGGCAGTTTTCAAAGGGGCACAGGGCACAACCATCCCTCTCTCCTCTTTGTCCCTGAACTCAGGGTACTGCAGAATCAGACACCTGAGCACCCCTTAACCAGGGCACTCAGGATCAACCTTGGGTTCTCACAATTTCCCCACTCAGAGACACAAATCATCCTCCAATGTCACACCAGATTAGGCTTATTTTTAAAAAGGATGTTGATTCCCCTTACCCATCAAATAGATGTAACAAAACTACAAAATAAACTCAAATGAAAACTGTACAAACTGTACCTAGTTATTACTTGCTCCATGGAGACTCTTGAGTAACCACCTCATACAAAATCCACAGAGATTTTATAAATCATCAAAATCCTCTTAATAGTGCACATTACTATTTTTTCAAATTTCATGTATTTATTAATCAGTATAAACTCCAACATAACACATCAACATGATTTCATGCACTTAGAGGGGAAGTATTTCCTTGTTAAGTGGAAAATTGTGTGAATGACTTCTGGAAGACCTTGATTTTAAGCAGTTTATAGTGAAATGTTTCATTTAGAAGTTTGAGCCTTCTTTCTCCAGTTTGCTGTCACTTATGTCACTGAGCAGAACTGATATTGATCATTGAGACCCAGTTTGTTCCAGGGTTCTGGGGTATTCTTCTGTCCCAACTGACATCTGGATTGAGCACTGTCAGGCTTGTGGCCTGCAGCACTAGTCTAATACCTCTACCTCCAATAAATACAAAGAGGATCAAGCTAGGATGTTTCTTGGCCAGACCAAGGGTCTGGCAGAGCATGGCTGTGGAGAGGGTTTGGGATGGGAAGGAAAGCAGAGCAAATCTGCAAGGAAAGCCCGAGACTTAGTCCATAAGTCTAAGACTAAGACTAAGACTAAGACTAAGTCTCTCCCATAGCACGACTGAACCTCAACACACTCTTATGTTCAAGTTCAGAAGATGCAGGCTGTCCCTGTGCCTCAGAAGCCAGACAGACCCCACTCGGACAATGTGAACTCATTCTCTCCTAACCAAGGCTAACACCAAAACTGTTGCCTTTTTCTTTTTCTTTTTTTTTTTTTTTAATGAGAAGAAAGTAATTCCATGTTCCCTGGCAAAGGCAATAATATCCATATATGGGCAGACTGGAATAAAGAACCCCTTTCCTACTTGAACTCCTACTAAGATCAAAATCATGGCTAAAATGCTTGCTTTCATCATGGAAACTGTCTTAGATCAATTTTGCATGTATATACTGTTACATGTAAGATAGATATGCAAAGTAGATCTCCATGGCCATGCTGGGGAAGTAGCATTTATAAATTATAGTCCTGCTTTATCCCTTTTCTCTCCTCTCTAGCAGGTAATTTCATGTTATCCTCCATGCAAAACCCCAGGAGCTGAGGGCAGATACCATTGTCTGCTCCAAGAGGCCCTGAACATTCTTTCAGGGAAGTTTAACTAAGCTGAAAGTGAAGATTCGAGCTGTCTTCTTACCCCTATAACTGCTGACACCAGTTACCACAAGGAGGGAGAGGAAAGAAAATAAATATCCTTTGAGGGTGGATGATAGATTTCCATCCAATGCTGACAGTCATTCACTGAAATCAAAGGAATAACAATGTCCAGCAGGTGATCAGCAAATGCTATTTCTCTCCCCACCCCTATCTTGCAGATGAGATGATGCTCAAAGTAATGCTAACTGTGTCAGTATTCAAATCCCAGGCCTCTGTCTGCCTCCAAATTCATTCTTTCCCCATGGCCACATCCTGACTCCCTTTAATTCTTTAGGAGGATTTGAACTCTGGTTCCTCAGTTTCCAGTAGATTCTTGATGAATGGTTGTACCAACTGTACCTGGTCTGTGCTCAAAGAAACCAAGCTGAAAGGGGCAGAAAGGGGCTCAAAGCCAATCTGCTCTCTGCCCAGGCTGTTCAGTCCCTTCCTGGACTGAGTATTAGTTTCCTAGGGTCGCTGTAACAAGTGACTGCACACTGGGTGACCGAACACAAAAGTGTCTTCCCTCATTGTTCTGGAGGTGAGAAGTTTGCAATTGGGGTATAGGCAGGGCTGGTTCCTTCAGGAGCCTCTGAGGGATAATGCCTCATGCCTTTCTCCTGGATACTGGAGGCTGCAGCCATCCTTGATGTTCCTTAGCTTGGAGCTGCCTAACTCCAATCTCTGCCTCCATCATGACAAAGCCTTCTCTCTGGGTCACCTCTGTGGTTCTCCTCTTCTTCTAAGGACCACTATCATTGCATTTAGGGGTCACCTAAATGCATTTCATTTCAAGAGCCTTAAATTAATCATATTACAAAGAACCTTGTTTCAGGTGCAAGGGGTTAGGACTTGGATATTTTGGGAGGGCCATCTTTCAGCTCATTATAGTTTATACCCACCTAGAGGAAGAGAACTTTTTCTAATTTCTAACCCAAAGGAGATGACTTTTTCTATTTAGCACAAAGGCACCTAGTGGGGTAATGGCTGTTATAGTCTCCTGGGTGTTCCCTGATTCCTGCAATCCACTAGTCCAGGATTTTGTCCTATTCTTTATATTCAAGGTTATATGAGTCTTGAAATTTTGCCCAGGCCCCTGACAGCCTCCTTAGCTCCTGCTGCCTCTCACAAGTAGAGTCTGGTGAGGCCAGCATGTGGCCAAGGCCTGACCTTGGGTCATGTGGGTGGGAAGATGGCTCTGAGGGCACAGACTCTACCTTTAAGAGGCTGAGAAGAATGGTACTGAATTCTATCAATCACTCCTTAATAATAGGCCCATATGGACAAGCAGCATCCAGGAGTGTAGCTCAGTAAGTGGCTCAAAGTTCACAGCAACAAGAGTGGAGTGATAACCCTCTCAGGACACACGGGAGGCAGAAGGAAGCATAAGGAGAAAAGGGACAGGTGTCAGTCATCCTGGTATTAGACTGGACCTCAGAAGAGTGGGCAGAAGTTGACCAGATAGCCTCACAGAATCTGGCATTCAGGGCCCAAAGTTAGAGCCAGACCCAGCTTAAAAGGGGCATGCTGTAGTGCCCCAGAATGTAGGTTCTAGGCCTTTCAATTCCTCTTGCTTATGGTTGGGATCTGTTTGGAACCCCAACTGCTCCATTAGAGGGAGAAGAATAGTGTAAGAAGGGAGCCAGGCTGCAGCTTGCCTCTACTTGGTTCCTTGGCAGGTTCGAGTACCCACTTTGAACGGCCCTGTCTCTCCTGGCCCTCTCTGCTTGCCCTTGTTTTTCAGGTCCATTCTTGACACTTGCAATCCAGAACTCTGCAATCTCCCACTCAGCCTCCTTGATTCATTTTGGATCATATCATATCTGACCTTGCCCTGAATCTATGCTTGAGCTATCCAGCACTGGCAATGGGAGAGGAAAAGGAGAACTTTTCATCCACTTTTCCTTGAAATTTTTCCAGTGCAACTAAAGTAGGAAGCAGGCAGACCCTCATGGTGATTTTATTTTTGGACTTCTTGCCACCAGCATAAGTGAGTAAGAATAAATGTTCAAAGACTTTCTAAGAATGTTCATGTGTAAAAAGGTTTGCCCAGATTGATTTCACAAAGCAAACCTAAATTCCATTCCAGGAATTGTATAGCCTTGTGAGTTCTTCAGCTTCTAAATAAAAATCCCTGGGAATCTAATAATGAAGTCTTGATGGTACATGTTTTTACAAGTATTTATATTTAGCCAAGATTTCCCACTCTGAAATGGTTTCCTGCCAAGAATATCACATTCCAATAGACTTTTTTTCATATGATGCTTGATGTTTATTTTATTGTTCCCCAAATCATCATTGTCATAGAAGCTGAGGTTTATGATTAAGGAATGAATTCAACATTTTGTCTTTAGTCTGTTTCCAGATTAAGAAGATTTATGGAGGGCCTACTGTCTGCAGTAAGTTGAGCCAGACTAACAGAAAACAGGGCTTTATGCGGTATGTGACGGACTTGTTTAGAATCAGTGAGAAATACAGCCAGAGACAAAGGAGGTGTCAGATGTAGCAATAATGCTTTACTCAAGTCTGTGCGTCTAGACAATAGGGAGTAGCACAGACTTTCATATAGAGAAATCAACAACTTTTATAGAAAAAAATCTGGTACTGATGCCCACAACTATATAAAGAAGGAGGGGGGGGCACCTTCTGTTCAGTGGATGATGGATAAGATGTGGAGACAGTGAAAACAGAGAAGGGACTAGAAAGATCTGTCAGGAAAGATACCGGGTTTGGCCTGGGTTTGAATCTACAAGTTATTTATTCCAATGAACTTGTTTCCTTGCTTATGAAAGGAGAACTAATAGCATCTATGCCACTAACTTAATATGAGAAATAAATGAGATGATGAATGACAAAAGTAGTCACTGAAAATAGAAATGCCCAAAGAATTTGAAGGACAACGCCCAGAGGTCTCTGGGAAGCTCACACTGACTAACAATATCAAAAGGTGAGTTGCGAATAGAGAAGTCAACCATGGAGGGGAAACAATTGATTGGAAGAATATGAATCTGTTCATAAAACTGCAAGGCAGGTTGGAGAATCAGGCTTTTAAAAGACAGACAGGAACAGCAGCCAAAGCAGTATTTCCTCACAACCAAAATCAATCTAAAAATAAACCCAGTGAGCTCTGCCCTGCACTGAGCATTCCAGGCCAGGCTTTTCATTGTTTTCACCTTAGTTAAAGGAGCAGATCTGCCTTCTGCCTCCTGATGGTAAATTTGGGGAAGTGTCCGTCTCCCAATGTCGGTTCTTCTCAGAATATGAGACATTTAGCAACATTTTGTCTCACTCAACATCTAGTGGAAGTTGTCAGAGTGAATTCATACAAAAGCCAACACCAAAATGTTAAGAACTGAACCGTGGACTATGACACAAGAAGCAGCAGAGAACCCACCCAGGAGACATAGCAGGAAGTGGTGCAGGGCAAGCCATGGGAGCTGGATTCCAGGAAGCGCGCTCCAGAGCCTGCCTGAAAATCAAGAAGACAGTGAAGGTGGAAATAACTGTGGGACAAGGAACCCGATACATCCAAGAACATAAGTTTGCAGGTACATTTTGAAAAAAGGTGATTACACAGAAATAGAGTGGAGGTTAGTCTCAAGCAGCTAAAGGAGACTAGACCAAGGGTGCTTCATTTCCCAGGTAAAGAAGGAATGAGGTTGCTCATGCATTTAAAGAGAGATTGTCCACAAACACAGACGACATTCACGGAGCCCTGTCCTCACACACTAAGTACTTTCCAGATAGTATTCTTCCAGGCTCACGGATACTCAGAGATTAAGTTCTATTCATTATCATCTTCGTTTTCCAAATACAGTTAAGATACTGGGCGAAGGTGCTAGACTGGTGAGTGCAAAGCTATTGATACTCACACCAGATTCTCACCCATTTTAATATCTTGATTCTCAGCAGGAAGGACTGGGGGCTAAGGAGAGAGGAATGGTTTAAAGCAGTCCTTCTGGAGACCTGCCAAGGAGAAAGGGAGAGATGTGTCAGGCGCTGGCGAGAGCCAAGAGGAGGAGAATGGCTGCTCAAGGACAGTCAGGTGTTCGTGGTTATGTGTTGTCTCAGAGCCTCCGCGACGGAGGGGTGGGGCAGGAATGAGGAAAGTAGACAGTGGCAGAGCTGGGTATAGAGACTGTTGCAAGTGTGACTAGAGACCAAAGGGTGACAGGTCTGAGATGATGAAAAACACAGCCCTGAAACAGTGAGCAGGGGTCTCCCACATCCCCCCTCCCCAGTTAGCGCCCTATGGTCATGTCGTCCTCCCTAAAGATAAGTTACTTGGGGCCCCTGCAGTTAAGTCTTTGAGGGCAGAGAAATTCCCCATCCGAGGCCCCATTTTGCAGAATCTTCTCTGAAACCTCTCTCTGGGTTGCAGTCCCAGCAACTACATCTTGCTGCTTCTCCCCATACTGCCGGATCACGTCAAAGGCTCACACATTGATCTGAGTGAATTCACAGTCATGGCCCATCTGATTTCAATCATTGATACATCGTACACAGGGAGGTGATCAGGACAGGGACTGGCTTCACTGTGGCTAAGTAGTGGGGAAACTGGGAAGAAGCATGAAGCTGAGGGCTTCACAGCCAAGGTCCAGAAGCTGCCGCATCTGACCACCAGTCCTCCTCACCAACTGATTTCCCCCTCATACAGCCTCCTTTGAAAGGCATCTTCTGTTCTCCTTTCAGCCCCTGGGCACTTGCCTTTTCTGTCCTAAACTCCATGTCAGGAAGTCATCCATCTGTTCTCTCAGAGATGTCCTCTCACCAACGTCCCAAGGCTGGAAGGCTCCACAGGGTAAAGTCCAGGACACAGGGCTGGTCACAGAAGTGATAGATATGGACTGATGACAAGCCAGTCCTTCCCAACAGTCTGAAGTCTGTAGAACCCCTCAGTTTTTGTACTTCCCTCAGTTAGGGGAGTACCCACAAAACACTGAAATTTAACTTCCCCCAGATATGGGTGGAAAGGCTCAGAACAGGTTAATGTGGTTTTAGGAGATAAAAGAA
This sequence comes from Scalopus aquaticus, assembly GCA_004024925.1. Lineage (NCBI taxonomy): Eukaryota > Metazoa > Chordata > Mammalia > Eulipotyphla > Talpidae > Scalopus > Scalopus aquaticus. The sequence continues at coordinate 20,282 of PVIJ01012793.1, forward strand.
TAGAATTTTCTGGTATTCAGGGGTAGTACCGTCAAAATAATTTTCACATAATTAATTAAAATGTTTTCAGGCTATCATTCAGGTAGAGAATTTGTGTACCTCTTCAACTACAATGAAAGATCTGTATTGTCTATCATGCCGAATCCTCTGTGGACACTGAATTTTAATATCTAAGGATTCTGTTCCATGAAACACAACCACACAACCTTTCATGGTAACTCTCTCCCTCCCCTTTAGATAATACCGTATTTTTTATTTGAATAAATAAGCAAATTATTCACAGTGATTCTTCATTAGTCATAAAATTCACAACAGAATTTGTCTAACTTCCACAGTTTTGATAAGAACAAAGATGCTATTTTGAAAAGAGTACATACATATGAACTTTCCTAAAGATTTTGCCATTATAAAATATCACTTGAGACATTTTCACAACATATTAGAATTGCCAGAAAACATATTGCCTGAAACATATTGGATGTGCAATGAAAAATTTTTTAAGAACAGAAATAATCTATGATCTTATATATTGAAAATCTAGATAGTAAGAAAAATCTTTCTCTTTAATCACAACACACACACCAAATGGAAACTTTTCCTACCAGAGGAAGCCTAAAAATTATTTTTGTAATAAGTTATATAACGCTGAATAATTTTTACTGGGAATACTGACCTAGATACCCACAGCATTGCAAAAGGAAACTAAAAGTTATAAATACATGACCATTTGAATTTCTCAATTCAACCCAATGAGAAATGTTCTTAAGAAATGGTTAAAAAAAAAAAAAAAGCCCCATACCCTACCCAAGGATTTACTCTATAGCCACAAAATGTTTCTCTCCCTTTCAGTATCAAACCCTTGACATCTGACTGCAAAACTGAGGCTATCAGAAGGGAGACTGCAAGTGAAGTAGGAAGCTCACTGGAACATGGTAGACCATTATCAAGGCACTGGTGGACATTGTGTGTAAACATATATTTGGAGAGGCTTCAACCAGTAACCCCCAAGGCAGATCAATGATACAAACCAACATTACCTTACTAAATGTAATTGGGAAAAAAAGAAGAATATCACCAATTTTTAAAGGGTTTGAAAAAAACAGTCATCTAAAAACACATTTAATGTGTTGTAAAAGTAACGCACGACAAATACCCATCCCTCCAGGAGGGATTCACACCAACTTTCTTGTGCTATCTTTGGGTACTATTCAAAAGTGGTAGGGGTGAAAGGTGGGGAAGGGTGACAGCAGGTTGGTACACTTTAAAAGGGTATTTTCCCTGCTTCCAAAAATAGCATCTATGAAGTTAAAGTATGAGGGACAGTGACAGTTGTTTTTGTTTTTTGGGGTTTTGGGATTTTTTTTTTTTTTTTTGGTTGTTATACACCTTGGTTTCAGTGATTGCTAGGTTGAGAGGCATGGGGTATTTTCTATTCTGATGCTTCAGTCGGAAAAAAAGTTTTTATAGTCATGACCTCTTTTAATAAGGCAGAGATGATATGTTGTCTCACGTTTTAGCACTATGCATTGTCACTACTTTCTGTGTTTAAGCTCTAAATCCAGTGTATTTGATGCAATGCGCAACTCACATCAAATACGTGTGTTTAATTTGTAGCCAAAGGTCAAATATAATAATAATGTGAAGACTATGTGGTCACGGGCATGGAGGAAGTAGGAAATCTATTATAATTAACACAGTAAAATGAATTGTAATTAAGTTCAACTTTAGAAAAAGCACAATCATTTGAACAAAGATTACTTGGTAATTTGTGCTCATTTAGAAAGGATCAGTTGAAAGTTACCAGGCATCATCTATAAGGAAATTGTTAACTGAGTAAATTAAAATTGCAAAGAGAATCCTTAAGATACAGAGAGCTAAATAATTTTTAAAGCATCCTCCAGGGGCCTCCCCGGTGGCGCAGCAGTTAAGCCCTGCGCTGTGGAGCTGTTGGCAGCAGCAACGCGAGTTCGATGCCCGGCCGGGGAGAATCCCACATGGCGCAGCAGACCTCTCCTGCCTTGCCCGCTGCTCTCCTCAGCAGTGTATTTCTGATCTGCCTGTTCTGCTCCCCACTCTGTCTCTGGTGAACCCTCTCGCCGCCCCACGCCTCTAGCCTGTATCCCAACTTGTATGCATAAATTAAAAAAAAAAATCCCTTTAAAAAAATAAAAAATAAAGCATCCTCCAAAGACTTCATTTACATATGTTTCAATTTAGAGTACTGGAAAGCTTATTTTTTAAAAGTGTGATCTGTTCATAAGGGCAAGACGAAAGACTTCAGGTAAGTCACATGCTCCAAAGCTGAAAGTTATTTGATAGTACTAGTGGTTTTTCCTTTAATGCCATTAACATAAAATAATCTGATAGGTAATTTATTTACATGGTGGAATATCAAAAAGGCAGAAAAAAAAAACATAGTGCAAAGTGTGCTCAGTCTTCTCCCCTCCCCCTCCCAGAATTCCATTGTTACTAAGTAAACACTGTTAACACTTCTGTGCTTTGCTTAGAGAAATATTATATTCATACTCAAATACACTTGTAAATTTCTTAACACAAATGGTGGTATATTACACATATTTATCTGCAACCTTTTTCTTTGTTCACTCTGTTTTACAGAGTGAATGACATTCTATAACAGTATTTTAAGAACTTATGTCTCTTTTTTAATGAACAAAAACCTGTTTGGATTCCACTTAATGGAGTAAGTAGTACTCCACAAATGGAATATTATAATTTATTGAACTAATCCCCTGTTAATGGATTTTTTTAGATTAGACTCTCTAGAAGTAGAGTACAAGAGGAGAACTCCTATGCAAGTGTTTTCTGGAAAAATCTTTCAAAAGGAATCTATTCAGAAGCCAGGGAGAAAAGATGGCTGGAAAGGAAGCAAAGCAAAATGTGTTTTCAGGAACATCTAACTTCAGCCTGATCCCTGGGGAATTCTGGAGCAGGGCACCAGGAAAGTGTGCTGAGCTTCTGTAACAGCACATATGCCAGACATTGGCTTTGAGTTACATCCAGGACGACCTCCCAGCCATCTCCAGGTGAGAAGGTCCTTGTCAGCTAAGGATAATACTCTGAAGATGCGTGCAGCTCTACGTCACTAGCAGGTGGCAGTAACAGTGGGTGGAGAGAGCAGCTCTTGCCCAAGAAAGGCGGTCTAGACAGATACCCCAAGGAAGACGAGATCTTTTCCAAAATAACAAGTACAGACAATGCTGATATCCTCATAAACACATGCCTTTGTGTATGTGCCAGTACCACTGAAATGAGCAATGCCCAGAAGTACAATAACTGGGACTAAAGGCTATAAACATTTAAAATTGTAGTAGATATTGCCAAACTGCTCTCCAATTTACACTCCTACCCAAAACATGTGAGAGTTTCTGTCTTCTCTCACCCATGCTGAAAATATATATTGCCATATTTTTTAGTCTTTTACAATATGATAAGTAAAAAATAGCATTTTGTTGCAATGTAAATTCAATTTCTGTCATGAGAAATTTGAAGATTTTAATGTTTCAAAGTTATTTTTTCTGTGAATTACCTACTTGTGCTCCTCTTTTTCTATTTGGCTGTTGGTCTTTTTCTTACTGATTCAGGATGTACTTTAGATTATATGACAGTAGCTATTTTTCATGAAAATATATAGAGATTTTTCCAAGTGGTTTATTACTTTATTTTAGGAATTTCAATAAACATGTTAGCAATAAAGTATATCATTCCTTGTAAAAGGGTCTCAATTTTGTGCCATGTTTCCACAGTTTCCAAGATTATAAAAATTCTCCAGTGATTATTAATATTTGTGATTTAATTTTTACATTAAAATCTTTGATTCAACTAGAATTATGGTAATGTAAGGAGTAAAGTGGGATCCCACTTTTTTTTGTTACCTTTTTTTCCAGGTGGCATCCCATTTACCCTAATACCATACATTCATTAATGAATCATTTCTTCACTAAGATGAAGTGTACTTTTAGGAAAACTAAGTTTGTATAAGTATTTGAGTGTATTTTGAGATTCTCCTTTCACATTGGTTTATTCAAAGTCTAAGTTTGCCTAGGTACTATACAGTTTTAATAATGGTGACTTTATAATATGATAATTGGAGAGCTGGTCACTGATAATTGGTCTTCTTTTTCCAGAATCTTCCCCTTCACTCTGGCAGATTTTTTCCCCTTACACTCTTCAGAAACTAATTAGTGGTTTTGTTGGCACTATTTTAAATTTACAGATTAAGTTTGGGAGAAAGAATAGCTGATAATATTGAATATCCCTCCCCAAGAACAGTCATTTATTCAGCTGAACTTCTGTATCCCTCAATTGTGCCATTTCATGAGGTGAGCAAGACATAGATATAGTGATAAGTTAGGGAAATAGGCTTATCGCAATGTGAGAGGTTTCCGCCAACATCTGAGAGAGTGCTATGACGGTGGTGGCAGGGAGACTAAATTTATTGTCTTTATTTCCAAAAGACCATATGAAAATCAAAAGACTATCAAGGTAAAGGAAGGTCAACTCAGATCAAGAGTTTCTAATGGCTTGCACTATCCACAAAGACCAAGGAAGTCTCTATGACTCACAGCTGTCCACCCTGAGGCCTCTTCAAACAAAGATGGACCAGAATTTAGAATTAGGAGAAAATTCCTTAATTTGGTGGGAGATTAGACTCGTTCTTTTCTAAGTAAGGTTCCTTCCATCTTCCAAGACCCATGAGACTATGTTGTAAATAATAATAGTGCAATTACTCAGGAAGGAAAGAAAGTCAAAGGAGATAGGAGGAATTTTTCTAGCCTACTATCCAATCATACTAATTCTATTTCAGTTTCACTCAGTAATTCAACTTTTGCCCTAACAAATCATAGTTAGCAACAGAATATATGAAGAGGGGTGTGTGTGTGTGTGTGTGTGTGTGTGTGTGTGTGTGTGTGTGTGTGTGTTTGTATGAGAAATTCAAAGTAATACAACCTTCATGCATCTCAGAGATCTCAGTGTTTTGGAGGGCAACATCAGTATATTTTATATTGGTGTTATGTTTTAACCTCCTCTGATTTTCTGCCAATAGCAAATTCTTCCACTGCCCCTTCAACTTTCCCCCTCTTCTGCTTCTTTCAAGATTTTCCAGGCCCCTCTTAAAGGCACTTAGAAGTCTTCTTTATGGCTTTTGTTCTGAAACATATATGTTCATTTTTCATTCTGAGAAGTGGCTAGCATGCCCTTGCTGAAGTCAGGAAAAATACCACGGATAATACGACGGTTCATCAAACTGCTGCAAATGGAGTTTCCATATGACCTGACAATACCACTTTTGGGAATCTACCCGAAGGACACAAAAACACTAATCCAAAAGGATACATGCACAACTATGTTTATTGCAGCACTGTTTACAGTAGCTAAGGTATGGAAACAACCCAGATGCCCCAAAATAGATGATTGGATCAAGAAGATGTGGTACATTTACACAATGGAATACTATTCAGCGTTCAAAAAAGATAAACACATGCTATTTGCAGCAACATGGAGTTGGAAGGGATCATACTCAGCAAAATAAGCCAGAAAGAAAGAGAAAAATATCGAATGGTTTCACTTATTACAGGAGTCTAGAGAAACCAAATAAGAGAGAGATATTCAGCAAGGGAGGGGGAGGATAAGGGTTCAAAATGGGGGAGGGGAGCACAAGGAACTGTGGTGATGGTTCACGGGTGAATTGGTGGTGGGTAACCCAAGGGGAATACACTATAATGTAAAAAATACAAATAATAATAAATATATATTTTTTAAAAAGAAAAATATATCACAGACAGGAAAACTGCTATTGCGAAACATCTAACAGATAAAACTGGGACTTTTTTTTCTATCACAGAAAAGTATAGGAAATGATTGTAACTTTGTAACAAGTTCCCAAATGGGTTGTGTACACATTAAGAACACAGTCTTTGGGATTTACTCATTTATAAGTTATATTTATTGAGCAAATATGTATTCAATTATTTAGAACATTCGATCCCGGGTGACCCCGATGTTAATTTTATTTTCAAATTCCATTTGGAGAAGGGAGGGACGCTATGCATGAGAAAAATTAAAATTGCAAAGATATTACAAATTGTGAACATTGCATGTTTTTCCTGAATATGCAGTAGTAAGCTGTCATAGCTACAGGAAAACAGATCATTTCAAAATTATGAAGCATTTTAAGCCAACCAATTCACTGAGATTGAGACACATAAATTTAGAGCAGAGGACACATGGAACTTTGGAGGAAAATGGAAGAGAGAAAAAGGGCATTTCAGACATTCTTTTTTAAGTCAACATCCAGAAAGGAAAGATTGATTCTTTTAACATGATCAAAATACAATGTACCTGTAGTTGAACTGGTTTCTTTCAAGGTAGTTTACCAAATACTACAGATGTTTAAAGTATGTATTTCTAGATTGCAAATTATTGGTAAATTCAAAGTATTGCCCTGGGTACAAGCCACATCAGGATGATATGCTGGTGCCCAGTAGCTGGTACAGAAGGCAGTCTCACAGCGTGAGAACAGGCCATGCTGATGACCGGGGAAAGGCCGTGTGGGAGAGCACAGATACAGTCCTCAGGCATGAAGAGAGCAGGATTTCCCACTCCCGATGTTCTGCTCCTGTGGCAGAAGCTCCATTTCTATGACATTCTTGGCCTCTTTTTACCTCTCACTCACTCTTCCCCTGGGTCTCACTCAGTCAAATAGTGACTTGGTGGTGGGAATAGCACATTCCCCCTTACTCTGCAGTGGGCAAGACCACAGGAAGCATGGGTCTGCTCCACTCCTGAGGAGACACGCTCATCCCCCAAGACAAGGTCCAGTGTAGCCTGACATGCTAAAGGTAAGTGCGTCCAGTGCCAGGGTTAGTTTCTCATGTGGGCATCATCTTAGCCATTATAGGTCGCAAAGGTGATTTAAAAATATTTTTGCTTCCTTCTTTTGTCTTATTTCTTGAATTGTTTACAACTTAGGAAAATAATAGGGGTGCTATTTATTGTGCCCTCTTAGAGACCTGTATCACACCTATCTCATGTTGCGACCTCAAAAGGTTTTGAGGAAGTTATTATTTTTGCCCATTTTACAGATGGAAAAAAAGTGAGGATCAGAAGGATTAACTGCTGATCACCCCCAGAGTGAACCACTAAACTTGTTTGGTGTTTTTATCACCACTGGCTCTCTAACAAGAATGAGATTCTGCAGTCTACCTCCACCACAAGTAAGGGACATCCGCTTACTGATTCATGGTGGGGAAGTATTCAAAATTATAGGGGCTTTTAGAGATGATGATAGCAACTGGAGTCTCAAACCACATAATCAATTACTACAGAAGGACACGTTTGGCATCACAAAGGTTACAATGGAAATTGCTTCTCCTTTGAGAGTTTCAACCTTTTATTACCTCCCCTGCAGAGCCGAAATTTCTTGGCAGGCTGATGAATTGATCCATCATGCACCTTTTAGAAGCGTTCATTTGTCTTTCATTTGATCCATAAATATTTATTAGTGTCTATCTTGGTTTCTTTTGGAGATTCTGAGGGAGAATTCCTCTCATCTCTTTCCTCATTTCTAGTGGCAGTTGTTCCTCCTCGGTGTGCTCTTTTCGCTTAATTTGTAGCTGCAGGACTCCAAGCGCTGCTCCACCTCGACGCGGCCTTCTCCCCTGTGCCTCTGTGTCTCAAACCTCCCTCTGTCTTTCTCCGCTAAGGACAGTTCAACGTTGGATTTGGGGCCCAGTCTATCCTATCTTAAAACCCTTAATTACATCTGCTAAGATTCTTTTTGCAAAAAAGGGTACATTGATAGATTCTGGGGGTTAGGACACGGATGTATCTTTTTGGAAGCTGCTTACCCCATTTCAGGATGGGAGTTCAGCAATAAAAGTAAGAAAGGGAAGGAGCTTCACCAATGATAACACTACTTCATTCAGTGCAAAACACAAGGTACTTGGTCAGAAGGCCTCAGAAACCTGACAAAGAAAAATGTTCAGATGAAGGATAATATGCTCCAAACAAAAATCAAGTACCCCAAAAAGGGCTCACACATGGAAGCAGCCTTGAGCGAATGCATTGGCTGGGTCCTCTCTAAGGTCTACAAATTTGTCAAATAAACTGAGATTGTAAATCTTTCCTCTCTGTGGACATCGGAAGGCCAAAAATGTACTCCCACAGATTACAAGAAAAGCATATTTTTGGTAGATATATGTGACTGATTATCTAGTGAATGGCCCAGATAATGGCTCCCTAATTGCCTCAACTAGTTAAGGAGAATAAAGCTGGAACATATTACTAAGTACTATGTTACTAACCCTCTTAAATCTCCAATTGAAGAAAATTACTATGAACCACTATGATGATAACCAGAGTCTCACAGCAAAGTCAAGCTTCAGAGAAGCACCATTAGGCTGGTAAAAAGATAGCATTCAGATGCTTTTGTTCATGCGAGAAATCTAGATTCACCTGAATTCTTTGCGCAATAGTTCTATTGAGGATGAAGAATGTTGATTAAACTTAATCTGAAAAATTCAATATTCATTACAATGTTCTAAGAGGCTCCTATAAATCATCGTTATCTAGTATACAGTCACTTGGAATGAGGTGACATTAGTATGCAGTTTGAAGGCAGCAATGGGCTTCTTTAACTATCTATATAATAAGTCTAAAATACTCAGCTCTGCAATTCAAATCTCAACCTACCTTTTCAGACCTCCCTTCTGCTGCATCCCCCTCCTTCTTTCTTCAAAGCTTAGCTGCTCTGAAAATCCACCATTCCCAGAAAACAAAAAACAAAAAAGCCCACTCCATCCTGCCCCATGCCTTTGGGCATGCTGCTCTCCCCATCTGCTGATTACCTTGTCACATTAGTCATAGACATACTCTCCGCCCTACTGGATTATAAGCTATTGGTAGGCAGGAACCACCATCCTATTCACCTCTCTATCCCCCATTGTGCCATTGAGCTTAGTGCAACATTTGCCATCACTTACTACACAGGAACACTCCACAATATTTGCACTGCGCTGCTAAATGTGGAGCATTTATACCTGCAGGCGTATTGTTCTAAAAGGCATTTTATCTCTGACATACAACAAATATTCTCAAAGTAGGGGCTACAGAATAGAATTCTGCCAGAAATTAGGAAGTTTTAGGGAGTTTTAGTTTTAGAGAGAATTTAGAGAGTTTTCTCCTATCTATTAGGGTATTACAAAACTAAACATGATATTTTGAAGATGTTCTCATTTAGTGCAGGCATTATTTTATATCACATCAATATTTTATCATTCAACAAACATCCACTGGGTTCCTGTGTCACAGAACAGATAATGTACCATTAAAGAGTTCATAGTCCAATTCAGGGGAAAAATAAGGGATAAATGAACGGAGAAAATGTTTTTTTTTAGTTTCAACAGATACTTATTGAGATAACAGTATGTAAAAAACTATGCTAACCGGTAAATTACAACACATTTCTTGTTAGTGGTTTGAAATGCAATTAACATGTATATAACTGTATTATTATAAAAGAAAGCTTTCCGTTTTTACTATGTTTATCTTTTCTTCTGTTTTCATTTCATATCTAAATTTAGGGTCCTTCACATCACTTCAAATTCAGGGGATCCCTGTACTTACATAGCAAAAAAATTACATATTGATTTTCACTAACCTCCAACTGAAATTTAGCATTTCTCTCAATCGGGAATGTACGTAACAAAGCACAGTAGGATCAGCAGTATACCTGTGACTTTGTGACCAATACAAATCACAGGATTTTCATGGTATATTCAAATTGTTGCAGGAGGGAAGAGCAGATGAGACTACGGTGATGGTCGTGGGTGCCACAGTGGTGGGAAAATTACAGGGACTACACATGAGGGGAGAAATCAAATATTGTACAAAAATAATGATGTAAGAACATTTAAAAAATAATAAATTTATAAAACGGTAATTAAAAAATTGTTGCAGGTATGCTGAAGTAACTGTTACACTCATCACAACTCTGACATTAGTTTTTCTTAAATGCTGTCAGGCTTGGTACTGAGCCCATGAATAAAATGTATATGCCTTCTGTATCATGATTTTACCTTTTTAAATATTTCAATGACTGTAGTTCAATACAATTTTTTATTTCACAATCTTTTATATTCTGTAGGATTCTTGTAGGCATCCGTAAGCTTCACCAATCTGCCAAGAGATCAACGGCACATAAAAAATGTTTAAGGGGCTTGGTCTACACCAGAGGAGAGGTTGTTCTTAACACACAGTTGAGATCTTTCTCGGAGATAATACCCAAAGCCAGAACTGCACTTTGGGGCCAATTGCACATGGACGTTCACCTGCTCTGGGTCAGCATTTCCAACCATGTGTTGCCAGCAGGTGAGAGCATGTGTGTGTGCACTCCTGTGTGACTGATCTGCTCTGATGACCTGTGAGCAAAAGGGGGCCCGTCTGCACCTGGGTCTAGGCCTGTACATGCCTGGGAGCCATTTAGAAAGGATGAAGTTTGAATATAATCCACACCATCTGAATCAAAACTAAACCATGCAAATATGAGGCAGGAAGAAGTTGACGCAGCAACTAGGTGTAGCCAAAAGCGCCTGGAATCTTGGTGGGCTAGAACGCACATGTAAGTCAGCAGTGAAAACTGGTTCATTCCCAGAATAAATATAGTGAAATATAAAATAGCATTAGCAGTGAAAGTCAGGGGCAAAATTTCTCATCCAGCATGAATCGCAATAGATAGGATGATAGCCCATTTTATGAATGAATAATTTAGACTGATGAAGGTGATTTTACCAAATCACATATAGGAATAGCAAGAAGGAAATGGCAACTTACTTCCACCCAGTGAAGGACAAGAACCATGTCAAACGCAACTAGAGAACTGTATCTGTATTATGGTATTGCCATCTCCAGTAACAATATATCTCATAACAAAGAGTATCTCCTAATCTAAGACTAACGAAACACTCTAAAAAAATCAGCTATAGGAGTTGCATTACTTTTGAAGTGGGGAGCATTGTTTAACGTGGGTTCAGCTGTGATGAAGAATATTTACCTTCAAACTCACATACCTGGTGACTTTGCTAACCTAGATGACCTCTGAGCTGTAGCATTCTATGCTCTGGGGCCACTCTGCATCTCCCAGTGGGATTTGAAAAAGTCAAATAACTTAGTCTAGATCAAATTCAAGTGGCACCTGAAGTCTAGTTCAATCACTTTCCACAGATCATGTAATTCAGAGTTTCCAAAGGTAAAGATTAGTGACAGGGACTCATTGTAAACATGGGTTCCTTTTGTAAGAAAGAAATGGTAATTTATTTCCACCTAGTGAAGGACAAGGTTATATGTGTGAAACAGAAAAAAGAAAAGAAAAACAGAAGATCATCGAGCTGCTTAAGAAAATAGACCCAAGCTCCTCACATGGCATCATGTTCTATACACTGACTGCTCCCACCCCCACACCACTACTCTATTAGTGTAGAATCTTTGCTGTTCTCACTTCTGAAACAGCTGGCTTTGAGAATACCTTTCCTCTATCTGGTACAGCTAAGAGCAAATACATTTTCATTCAAGTCCATGCTCTCAAAAGGAAGCTTAGCAATATTGAGCCTGAACTGCTCAAAGAAAGAAACACCGTGAGAAAGCTAATTTAGTGCTAGATGCAGAGGACTCATCTCTGGTAACAGAGGCAGAGCACTGGGATGGCTTTTTGGTGTACGGAGATTTCTAAAATGATGTCACAAAGGTAAAGAGAGCATCTATAATCCTACCTATGGGGCAAATCTAAACCCTAAACTCAAATCCGCCTTTGGCATATTGCATTTCTCAGAGTTTTCACCTCAAAAAGCCTTATGCATGGAATCTTACACCTAAAGTATTTCAGAGCAAATCTATTACTCACTTAAAAAAAAAAAAGCAAGCACTGATTCCTAGTCACCTATGACTGAGCACCCATTACATTCATTACACTTATCAAACCAAACCATCAGCAGTATAAAATTTGCCTTAACTCTAGCCAGAAAAAATTAAAAAGTCACTATAACATTTGAGCCAACAATGATTTCCTCCTCCCAGAACTTTAATTTCCTCTGTATCTTGTCTTGGTTGGAGACTAGCAAAGACCATAGATTATCTCTCTTAGATAATAAGCATGTGGTCCAAGAAATGGATTCCATTTGAAAATCGTAACGATCATAAATGAAAGCCAACGTTATCGGCTCCTAGTACCAAGTGCTTCACTTCTCTTGGATTGAGAATAAAGCACGGTAAACTGGTAAATAATGAGAAAGGGAACTGAAACAAAGATCATTTTTTTCATCCATTCTGAAATGAAATGTGGATCATGTTTATTTCATAGGTTTTAAAGGAGAATAAAAATTAATTGAATGGAGGGTCTCCCTGGTGGCTGTCGGCACCTGGTAGCTGTGTGCGGGTTCAACGCCCAGCTGGGGAGATTCCCACAGGGCCTGGTAGACCTCTCCTGCTTCACCCGCTGCTCCCCTCAGCAGTGTATTTCCGTCCATCTGCCTGTTCTGTTCCCCACTCTCTCTCTGGTGGACCCTCTCGTGGCCCCAACCCTCTAGTCTGTACCCCAGCTTCTATAAATAAATAGATCTTTTTAAAAAATTAATTGAGTGGATGATGTTTGAGGAACAAAGCTTATGAGTAGCAAGACTTATGAGCACTTGTTAGGACGGGCTAGTTGGGGAGCACAGCTACTCATATATCCTTGACCAAAGAAAAGTCTTTCGCTAGCTACTCAGGGAAGGCCATCCTCTTCCCTGAGCACACAGCTTCAGGAGGATGCACGTGGAGAAGGAAGGAAGGTAACACTTGCCTAGCCAGTCACATCAGTCAAGTCAACCCTGGCCATCCATGGAGTGACAGATGTCACTGTCAGATCACCTTCATATGCAGGACTTACAAAAAGCATGCAGAATCTTTTAAGAACTTAGTGCCTTTTAAATGTCCCATGCTAACACTTCATTCTATGAAAGGTAATACATGCAACTGTTTTGTGATCCACTTTTAGTGAAGGAAACTTCTATGATCCCTTCTTGTGTATTGATTGTGGGAAGATAGAGAAATTTCTCTCCTCTCACTATTTAAAAAAAAAATTCTTAATAAACTAGCCTGCTGTTTTAGTCATTCAGGCATTTTGCGTCTTGTAACCAATTGTTTTTCCCCCTTTGTTCTGGCTGCTGGCAAGCTTCGAGGCAAATTTGCAGCCCACCTTTAGCAAGTAAGGAGAACAATGTGGTATCTAATTGCTATATGCTAATCTTGCTCAGCTTTCTTTTCTTTTGTCATTGAGGTAACATTGGTTTACAACACTGTCCATGATTTAGGGGAATAGGTACCCACCTCCTCAGATGTATACCAAAGCACACCCACAACTAGAGCGCCCACAGTCCCCTAACCATAGATCGCTGGGCCCCTCCCCACCTTGTTCCCACCCCCCATCCTCTCTGGCAACCTCAATTCTGCAGTCATATTTCTAGGATTTGCTTTGGTTTCATTTTGTCAGTTCCTTTGTTTTGTTTCTCTATATTCCACATGTGAATGAAATCATCAGAATTTATCCTTTTCCTTTTAACTTATTTCACTTAGCATTACCCTCTCCTGTTCCACCTGTGGCTGTCACAAATGGCAAGAGTTAATCTTTTTCTACAGCTGAGTAGTACTCTAATGTATATATAGACCACATCTTCTTAATCCACTGCTCTGTCACTGGGCACTTGGATTTTTTCCATCAATTTGGTCATTGTAAACAGCGCTATAATGAACACAGGAGTGTATATAACCCTCTTGTTCATCTTTAATCTCTATTTCCAAACCTAATTTTCCTTTTGTCTTCATTTTACCACACATCTATTCTTAGTCAATTATGAAATTAAAATAATTAAGAAATAAAAAATATTTACTAAAGTGCATCAGTTCAAAGTCTTTTTAGAAACAAGCTGTACTAGTGGTTCTGTTAATGTTATTTTTTTTAAGATTTATTTATTTATACATACAAGCTGGGGTACAGGCCAGAGGCGTGGGGCGGCGAGAGGGTTCACCAGAGACAGAGTGGGGAGCAGAACAGGCAGATCAGAAATACACTGCTGAGGGCCTCCCTGGTGGCGCAGCAGTTAAGCGCTGCGCTGTGGAGCCGTTGGCAGCGGTTATGCGAGTTCGACGCCCGGCTGGGGGAGAATCCCACATGGTGCAGCAGACCTCTCCTGCCTCACCCGCTGCTCCCCTCAGCAGTGTATTTCTGATCTGCCTGTTCTGCTCCCCGCTCTGTCTCTGGTGAACCCTCTCGCCACCCCACACCTCTGGTCTGTACCCCAGCTCGTATGCATAAATAAATAAATCTTTAAAAAAAATACCAAATCCTAACTTCTGTATAGGATCATTTAAAAAAAAACAAATACACTGCTGAGGGGAGCAGCGGGCAAGGCAGGAGAGGTCTGCCACACCATGTGGGATTCTCCCTGGCTGGGCGTGGAACTCGCATCGCGCACCGCCGACAGCTCCACAGCGCAGCGCTCAACCGCTGCACCACCAGGGAGACCCTCTGTTAATGTTATTAACGTTACTGATTACATGCATGCCACAGTTGGGCTTGCAGTAGAAGAGACCCCAATTTTTAAATGTAGGATAAAGTCAACCCCAACCTTAGTATGCTAAGAATTTGATAACTAAGTCACAGAGGATTTATGTTAAGGTCCTCTATAATCCCTACATCAAAATAATTTCACTTAAGAACTAAAAATTCCTGAAATCTCCAAATTGGGTCTTATGAATCATAAGAGTGAATGGTCTGCCAATAAATTTACCTGTTCCTCTCTGGGGTCATCCTCTGGGAACTAACTCATTATTCTTTCTCCTATGTGTGTCTTCCTTCCCTTCAACATATAAATGTATTCAAATCTCTTATGAAAAAAAGAATCTTCCCTTGATCCTATAAAACTTTCAGATACTGCCTATTACCTTTACTTTCAAAGTCATATTTCTAGAAAGAATTTTATGGCACTCACTTTGCTCCAATTATTCACTCAACCCATGGAAAGCTCTCTTCCATCCTCATCACTCCTCTGAAACTTCTTTGCCAAAATAACCAATGGCAACTAGTAACCAAATTCCAGCAAACACTTCTCAGCATTTACCTCAAGTTTACCTAATATTTAATACAGTTTACACAATGAATTACTATCTTAATCTGAAGCATCTGACCGTAAACTATTCCCTCTTTCTTGAATGTACTCCCTTGGATTCTGGCACTATTCTCCCCTTGATTTTTTTCCATCTCTCTTAAGTCTCCCTCCCTTTGTTTGTCCTTCTCCTTTGCCCGTATTAAAAAATGTTAGTGCTCTTTAGAGATTTATCTGGGCCCTTTCCTCTTCTTTTGTCCATATCTTTGATTCCAACTTCTATATGTCTGCCAAATGTATATCATTTTTGGCTTAAATTCCAACTACATGGCCAAGTGCCTACAGGTTATTTCCTTGGATGTATTTGAATAGTCTTAATGAATACGAATAAAATCAAAAAGCACCTCAAATATTAATGATTACAATAAAACACCACAGGAGCCTCAAACTCAGCATGTACAAAACTGAATTTATTATTTTTCCTCTAAATCTGCACTTCCTTACTGTATTCCCTATCTTAACAGAGATATCAACATCAATCCAATTATTTTTTTCCTTGTCCTACAGCACTTTTCTCAATAGTTACACTCCAAGATTACAGTGGGCAAAAATAATTCCCCTGTTTCTTTTCTTGGCATAGTTGCCATATAATATGCCTTGAAATGAATAGAGATAGAGGTGTCTGGTTTCCTGGCATGGACAAAGAGTGAGGAGGGGAAGGATTCTCCTGGCTTTCTTTTGTGAATGTGAAGCCACCCCCTTTCCTGAGGCAAAGTATGGTGGGACACAGACTGCTTTCCTCTTCCCAATTCTATAGGTTTTTTAGTGAAATTGCTTCCAGAGGGTAAAAATAAGTCATTTGCCTCAATTTTTGGTGTTGAAAATGTTTATTTTTCTAGTGTCTTACGGATAGTCCAGCAAGATATTCAGCATGGCAGGCTGTCTTAGAAACTGATGGGTAGATACCATCGCAGGAGTCTTCATCATCATTCAAAAAAGTTGTACAGGCATGATAAAAGTGAAGATAGTTACCATATGAAGATAAGACACAGTAAGTGTTACATGGTCCAACTTAAGAGGTATTCAAAACACCAACTTGTGTCCAGGTAAGTTTGGAAAGGAGAAAGTACTGACTAAGCAAAAGCCTCATGTCAAAGTGCTCTGGTCAAAGAGGTATGACAATTTTGTTTAGATGTTATAATTAAAACAATTATGCTTGGAATGTTAAAGCTGAACTATCCTGGTATGATGGGAGTTGTTAAAGGTGAATATCTCATACTTCTGATTTTGTTTTCTTGTTTTATAGCCTGGCTAGGATTTTTGGTTCTATATTTCACTGAAGTCATCCTGGTGGAATTACTATCTTACTTGTGGCTTAGAAGGGGCTGTTTCCAACTCTTCACCATAAAGCATGATGTTTGCTGTAGTTTTGTAGTAGAACATTTTTTTCTATTTCCAGTTTGCTAAAGTTTAATTATGAAATGATATTTATGTGCTAAACCCCTAACTCTCCTAAATCTCCTTAAGATATGCATACATTTTAAATATATATATATATATACACACATATATATATACATATATATATATATATAAATACTAGTGTGTGTGTGTGTTTGTGTGTGTGTATGTGTGTGTGTGTAGAAAGGGGTGCGGGAAATATAAGGTGTGATTTATAATTTATGGAAATAATCAGTTCAAGCTAGGGGCTGAAAATTATGGACTATAGGTTATCAGAAAATTTTTGTAGTCAACTTGAATCTCACCTCTGCCTACACTATCTACACTCAGTCCCAAAGTGAGCTCATCCAATCCTTAATGACCTTAGACACGATTTCTTAATTTATATCTCCAGTGCTTAACTGCCCTGAACACCAGACTCATAAAGCCTTCTGCCCTTTCAGTATTTCCACTTGGATGCTTAACAAGCATCTCATACTTATCATGCGCCAAGTCAGATCTTGCTTCCCACCTCCACGCCAGAGTTCCTATCTGTCAAGTATGCCGGTTTTGAGACATGAACATTCTCCCTCCTCAAGAAACCAAAAAGTCATGACAATTCACAACTCAAAGGAACAGCCATCAGGTTGGTGGCGGGTGACGTGAACAACATAAACTACAAACGATAAACGGCTGCTTTTCTCCTGAATCTGGAACAATCTCAGAAAGTGATTGGGAATTTTTTTTTCTTGAAAAATATGTGGATAGTGTACCACAAAGATGCTGACCCTGGGGCCTCCAACCTTTAGTATGTACCTGATGTCTATTTTACAGAACACATTTATTTCTTCAATGTTCAAGGCTTTCAGTCACCAGACATTGAAAACTCATGGAAAGACCGGTAGTTGATGCTGGTCTAGGTAAACATCACACACCCTATAAAGAGACCATTTAGCGCCTTAATTTCACTGACAATATTGCTGCAATATTATGGTGAGTTGGGAGGCTGAGGAAGCTGAAATGAAATGAGATGAATGACTTCCTCTTAGGTGACAATATAGGGTTTGTCCAACCCTATTTTGATCCCAATTTTGAATTCATTCCTCAGAGACTCTTGTCAAATCTGAGCACTTCTCACCACTACTGTGCTCAACCAAACACCAGCACATCCTAACCACATTTCTACAGACTGCATCCTCGTTTGCCCCCTACAGTCCATTCTTCACACAGCAGTCAAAGCTATCGTTTCAACCCACCAATCAGATTATGTCACTTCTCTGCTTTCAATTCCCCTATAGTTGCCTTCACACTCAAATTGCCAGGAGGCAGATTACTAGGAAGCTACTGAAACTTGACAGCTAGAGCCCCCGACCTTTACTGCCCCTAAGAGCACTGGAAAGGGAGCTAGTAATGTGTTCACATGGTACAGGAAAATTTTTTCAAAATTTGCCATAAGGAGAAAGACAAATACCAGATGATTTCACTCCTATGTGGAATACAAAGAAACACGGCAAGGAAACAAACAAAAACAAATCAAAATAAACCCTTGAAATCTGACGGCAAAACTGAAGCTACAGAGGAAGGGAATGGGAGATGGGGAGTGAAGAGGGAAGGGGGCCAGTGAACTATGGTGGAGGAGTATGGGTGCTCAGGTGGTGAGTGTGGTGTGGTGATGTACATTTGAGGAGGTGTGAATGTATTCCCCTAAAACATATATAGCATTGTAAATTAGCGTACTTCACTAATTTTTTTAAAGCAATTGCAAAAGGATGATACTTTTGCATCCTTTTTCTTCAAAGGACCCTACAAACTTATATAAATTTGAGTCCCCACAACACCTGGGCCCAACCCCGAGTGCCCTAGGAAGCCCCACAGACCTGGTCCCTGCCTACCTCTCTGACCTCATCTCCCTCAAGTCCCCCAACTCCATGGCCCTTTGCAGAACCACCATTCTCACTTCCATCTCAGACTCTACACTGGCCAATCTTTCTGCGGGGAACACACTTCACCCCAATCTTAAGTGAGGATGCCCAGATCCACTTTTCACCCCATACCCCAGAGGTCAATTTTGTTTTTCTGTTAGGATTTCTTATTATCTAAAATTGCTTATTTATCATTCATGTGTTTTCATGAGGGGTGGGATTCTGTCCATTTCCGCTGTATTCCCAGTTTCTAGAAAATATTTTAATTGGTTCATAGCAGTCTTCCATTTTTAATAGCTATCAACTGATGTTTATAGCCAAAAGAATTAAAAGAAGAGATTCAAGCAGGTATTTGTGGAATCATGTTAATAACAGTATCTTTCACATGGTCAAACTGTCTATCAACATCAACCCAAATGTCTGTCAATAGATGAATAGATAAAATATGGACTATTCAGGCAATGGAATATCATTCAGTCTTCAAATGAATGAAACGCTATTACACGCTACAACACAGATAAATTTTGAAAATATTATACTAAATGAAATAACTCAGTCACAAAAGGAAAAATGTGGTCTTATTTCACTCACATGAGGTACCTACAGCAGGTAATTTCATAGACAAAGTAGTACACAGGGGCTAGGGGAGGTGGGTTGGAAAGTCATTGTATCATGGGTAGAGTTTCTGTTACATATGCTTGAAAAATTGTGGAAAGTACAGTGATAATGATTTCACATCATTGTGAAACTACTTCATACCGCTGAACCAATCACTTAAAAGTGGTGAAAATGTAAATTTTATGACATGTACATTTTAAGACAAAAGTGTGCATGTGTGTGTGTGTGTGTGTGTGTGTGTGTGTGTTGATCCTCTACCCCTATTTTATACAAGGGCTGTACAAATTTCTTTCGTAACCCAGTGGGCTTACGAGTACACTGGACTAATCTCCTAAAGCAAACACATTGGGGCAGTGAGTGACAAAGGCCAAAATTTTTCCCTCAACTTCAAGATTTTGGTCTTAGAAATCCTTTCATAACTCCCAAGAAAAGGATGAATGGAAGAAAAGGAAAAGTACCACAATAAGACACAGATAGACATATCTGAAGGTAGCAATTTAGAAGAAGGCCTTAAAAAGTAGAAAGTTCCATACATATACATACAACCCTTGGTCTTTGTTTTTCCAGGACACAACACTCCAAATCACCATGCTCTGGAGTCCCATGCACACCAACCCGATAGAATAAAATGCTTCTGATTTCAAGGTCTGGAGTGACACTCACAGGAAGGCAGGGAGAATATAGCGAGAGTCCTTAACAACTGTGCTTAATTACCTCACATGTAACGAAGCTTGGGAGATATCATTTATTTTCCCTCAGTCTTATTTAGCGATCAAAAATCTATAACTAGGGGCCTCCCTGGTGGCACAGTGGGTTACATTGCAGCACTGTGAAGCTATCTGCAGCCACTGCAGCACAAGTTCAATCCCTGGCCAGGGAGATTCCCACATGGTGCAGCAGACCTCTCCTGTCTCACCCACTACTCCCCTCAGCAGTGTACTTCAGTCGATCTGCCTGTTCTGCTCCCCACTCTGTCTCTGGTGAATCCTCTCACCACCACCCCATCTCTGGCCCAGTTCTTGTATGCATAAATAAAAAATCTTTTTTAAAAATCTATAACTGAACCATAAACTGTACAGTTTAATTCTCAAATATGTGCTGTCTTTATACTATTTAGCTCTCATAACAATGAAAGTGTTTTTAGAAAAATGTCCCTACTCCACATAAATGAAAACACAACTTAATATCATGCTTGAATTACCCTTTAGAAAATAGGTTACTCTTCCCCAGACTCAGTGCTAAGGATCCCTAAGCTTGTTGATCTTGTTCAGAAAATTAAATACCACAAGCGTTCTTGTCCCTCATATATCATATACACATTAGAATCACATTCACAGAATCATAATTTCATGTTTACACCAAGACATTACTGATTTGCAAATACTTGAGGCCATAGATAATCAGATTCACTGGTCATTTTTTGAAATAGGAAGGAATTAGCTGAAGAAAATACTTTCAGAATTTAACTTATTTATGACCATGAAAAATTCAAATTCATTTAAAGATTATGTTCATTTACCTCATAAACATTTTTCCCGCAACCCTCTATCCTGCCCTGATTTTCCAAGAAAAATAAATATTTTATTTACATGGGACTTCCAAGTTATATCAGCCTGACCTCCTTCTTTCACGAAGACTGCTGAACTCTAGTTCACTGAGGATTAGCATGCATGGGAGAGGAGGGAGGGAGGCCGCCTCACACCCCTGCTCTGTGACTGTGCGCTGTGAACACCGACACTCAAAGTGTGCTTGGCCGAGTAGCAGCACATCCTAGGAAGCCATGACTGTGGACACACCAGCCCTGCCCCAAACCTACAGAGTCAGGACCTGCCTTTCACCATTACTCCCAGGTGGCGTGTGTGCACATGGCAGTGTGAGTCTCTGAGGAAATGAGACCTAATTGCTGAAGTCATTAACTTTAAATGCTGTGTGCTTCCCACTTCAAAGATAAAAAGAGGAAGCAAAAGAGAGATGGAGGACTTCCAAACTGTTTCTAGACCAACATCTTTAGAGCTTCCCCAAATGACTAGTAGCTATGGGCTCACAGATCAGTGGTTAGATGCTTTGGAAATGATTTCAAAGAAGATGGCTAAGACAAATCAAGCATCTAAAAGAGGGTTAGCAGTGCCTGGAAAGTCTTCAAATGTTTTTGTTTGTTCTGTTTTAATTTTTTGTTTTGTTTGCTTTGTGTTCTTTGCTTTGCATTCCTTTGTTAGTGATTCCCTCTGCACTGTCAGATGAAAAACTGAATATCTGACTCCTCCAGGGGGCAGGCATTCGCCAAGATACTGCAGCACGAATGGACACAGAGGCAGCCCCAGTCATAGGTTCATTGGTGCAGATAAAAACATCTGAGGACTGTCAATTGTCCAAACCAGTTTTTAATACTGGAATTGGCTTGGTTATTTATTTAGAAAGTTTTTAAGCAGTTGTAATATGACTGACTAGTCCAGACATTAAGACCGTGTCTTCATGCTACATTAATCTCATAGGCTAAGAAGTAGGCTTGGATTTTGACCTCACCTAGAATCCCCGAATTCCTACCATTCACTCAGGTTCTTGTCTCCTAACTATGTACTTCACACAGCAGCCCATGAAATCTTCCCCTAGCAGGACACCTAGCACACTTTATTGCAGAGTACTTGACCAATTATGTTTATTTTCACATTTATGTTTATTCCTCACTAGACTGCTGTTTCTGTGAAGTCAGGCACTATGTCATATTTATATAGAGAGCAGTGTCTAGCACATAGTACTTAATGCCAGCCTACCACCCTGCTAACAGAAGACATACAGATGGCCAACGGGCATATGAAAAAATGTTCATCCTCCCTTATCATTATGTAAATCAGAACCACAATGAGATGCCATCTCACACCTATGAGAATGGCCCACATTAAAAAAGACCGAAACAAGTGTTGGCAAGGATGTAGAGAAAAAGGAGGTCTAATGTGTTGTTGGTGAAAATGTAAACTGGTCCAGCCTCTACAGAAAACAGGATGGAGGGTTCTCAAAATACTAAAAATGGCTCTACAGATGACCCAGAAATTACACTCCTCTTCACAATAGCCAAGTTATGGAAATAATCTAATGATCCAAGTACCCAAGGACAGAGGAGTGGATCAGGAAAATGTAGTGTGTGTGTCTGTGTGTGTAACACTACTCAACATAACATAAAGATGAACTTTGCCATTTGCGACCACATAGATGGAACTGGAGTAGAGAATGATAAGCAAAGTAAGTCAGAAAGAGAAAGACAAACACTAGATGGTCTCACTGACATGTGGAATATATAGAAAAATAACAAAGGGCCAGACAAAACCAACTAGTAGTAAACTCTTAATATCTAACTGTCAAACTGAGGCAACCAGAGGAGAAGGTTGTGGGTTGGGACTGGGAGAGGGAAAGGACCCAATGGAACATGGTGGCGGATTGTTGGGGAACAAGTGGGGGCAGGGTGTGAATGTCTACTTTTGTAGAAGTTTGACTGTAACCCCTGGAGCAGATATAAAGATGTAAATCCACATTATCTCAATAAACATAATTTGGGGAAAAATTAGAAAGAAAATAATAAAATGAAAAGAATGAAAAACGTAGCTACTATGAAATTCCCAAATGATTCTTAAATCTCAGGCAATTAGAATTATCTGCCATCTCCTAGACCTCTAAATAAACACAAAGTTGTAAACCAAGAAAAACATAAAAAAGGGTAAAATTTGTATTAAGTAGACAACTCTAAAAGGTGATAGAGACCTCTACAGATAATCAATTGGTTTTCAAATTTCTCTATAAGGGAGGAGAGAGTTGAGAGAGGCCAGGTTGGAATAGTGAGGGGTGTCATGAGCAAGTTGTGGGGGACACCGGAGACATTTGTGTGGGGTATCTGGCTGCTTACCAGAGTGGTGCATGAGACACTAAGGGCGGTGCTGAGAGAACCCTCTATCCTCGTTATCTGTGAAAGCCTGAAACTTAAAAAACTTAACATAGGGGACAAGTTCGGAGGCGAGAGATATGGACAAAGAGAAGGAAAAGAACAACTACCTTAGTAGCCAAGCTGACTCTCCCCTTCATTGGTAGATGCTAAACAGAGTCAACTACATAGTGATAAAGATGCACAAATATCTGTCTGTCCACCAGCAACACACAAACTCACTCACCCAGTGAATTAAAGGCAGGATCTGGCTGAGTGAGTTACTCACTACAAGGCATTCCTAGAGAAAAGGGCATTACAGAATTGTAATATATATATATATATATATATATATATATATATATATATATATATATATATATATATATATATATATATGAAATAAAACATTTTATCTGAAGTCACTAAACCTGTCATCTGAAGTTCTCCCCAAACACAGACACTGTCCCTATTCCTCCCACTTACTCTCAGAAAAGTTGCAGATTCAGATAAAAGCACCTCCACTTGCAAATGAGCAGTATCTGCAAAGCTGTGAACATGCACAGTTTCTATACACTGAATCATTATTTTCTAACAGGTGAAGATTTACAAGCAAAAAGTAGATAAGCATATTACAAAAAAAATGGCACAAGAAATAGGGATTTTCAGGTAAACTCTTCTCCACACATTCAAAGAAATTCAAGAAATAAGAATCCTTTTAAAAATAAGTGAAATTGAGCCAGCAGTGTCAGAGAATTAATTGAAATAGCAAACCACTCCATAAGCGAAAACCACATTAGAATGGTTAAGAATGAAACAAATATTGCTTTAAAAATTTCTAGAGGACAGGCTTTAAAATGTAAAAAGCTCATGGGAAAAAGTGAAAGCAGGGCCTCCCTGGCGGCGCAAGGGGTTAAGTCTCAGCACTATGAAGCTATCAGCAGCCACTGCAGCACCAGTTCGATACCAGGCCAAGGAGCTTCCCACATGGCGTAGCAGACCTCTCCTGCCTCGCCCGCTGCTCCCCTCAGCAGTGTACTTCAGTAGATCCACCTGTTCTGCTCCCTACTCTGTCTCTGGTGAATCCTCTCACCCCCCTACCTCTGGCCTACACCCCAGCTCTTGTATGCATTAATAAATAAATCTTTCAAAAAAAAGTGAAAGCAATTCAAAATAGTTATGGAGAATGGTGAATAATAGATGCTCCTGCAGTAAATAACAGAAAAAAAATGGATTTTTTAATTGAAACTTATGAAGGAAATAGCTTTACAAAAAAATTAAAATAAAGGAACATATGGATCTTCAGATCAAAAGAACATACCATTTTCCAGGTAAAAGTGGCACAATGACTTGCTGAGAAATATCACAGAAAGGCTAATAAACTTTCATGTCTAAAAATAATTCTAATAGCACCAAGACAAAAAAAAAAAGCAAGGGGGGGAGGGGAGGAGGAGGCAAGCCAACTACTATTCATACTTTTCTAGAGCAACAGTCAATGCCAGAATACAAGGAAACAATCTTAGAATTATGGTGTGTGTGTGGGGGGGGGGAGACATGATTCTGTAATTTTATACACATATTGTCTGCCTGGTTTTAGAAGCAACAGAAAGGCATTCAGAATGTAACACCCTTGCACCTGTTAGAAAATAGTCTTCCAAAATAAACACTAATTACCACAAAAGGCTCAAGGAAGAGGATGGCACTGATGAAGGGGCTGGTGGTGTTGGTAACTCCAGTTAGCAACAAGACTTAGCCACCACGCCCACAAAGCATGGAACCACCTCGGGACTCATGTATGGCTCTTGTTCTGCATGGCTCATCTCCCATCGTTCAAGAGTTCACATTGACTACCTCTAAAAGCTATTTCCCGAATACTCCATCAAAAATAATCCTCCCACACCATCCTCTCATTTCCTAACATGCTTTATTTTTATTTCTAACATTTATCACCTCATGACATTAATGTATTTATGTATTGTGTCTCCTCTCTTAAATAGAAAGTCCATGAGGGAAGATCTTCCACATTTGTGTTCACTGCTGTTCTGAAAACAAGGCCTACTACATACTTAACAGGCATTTGAGGGGGGGAGGAAGGAGCCGGAGGGAGGGAAGGGAAAGGGCACAAAATGGAATAGAAAAGAACACAAGGGACCATGGAGATGGATCACGGGTGAATTGGTGGTGGGCTACCCAAGGGGAATGCAAAATGTAAAAGACATAAATAACAATAAAAATATATATTTAAAAAAAAAAAGGCATTTGAATGATGAAATGATGTCTGAGAATTTTATTTACAGTTCAAACTAATAAATGATTAAAATGTAAAACAATATAACTGCAACAAACAGTAAATGGGAAATGAAGTGATATACAGTTGTTTCTTCAACTGTCAGAGTGAGGAATTAATCAAGTCTGAATTTGACAAACTAAAAATCTTATTTGATCTTTTTTAAACTTGGTGATTATTTTAAGTTTTGCCTTTGTAAATAACTTTCATATCTTCTAGACTCAATCTTGTTTGTATTTTATGGTTTACTCATGCTCTTTGCAAAACTCACTATTTGCTGAAAAACTTGTAAGCCCAAAGGGCCTAAAACTGAGATTATCCAGCTAGGGCGAAAGCACAGGCTGTGGTCACTGAGAGAGTGACTATATGAAGCTCAGCCAGTCAAATATGTACCACGTATGTACTGACTAGTCAAATATGTATCACATACATGTATCATATGTATCATGTGACTAGGGTTGCGGAGGAATTGCAGAAACAGGCTCTCAAAGGCTGTGATACATCATTTTTGTGGGGACTTAGAAATATCTAGCAAAATATATAATACTCATTTCCCCAGCAATTCCATTTCTAGAAAATAGTATACAGATTCATTTGCAAGGTGTACAAGGATGTTCACTGTAGCATCACATAGTACAGCAAAACAAAATAGAAACAAACTTAAATCTCCATCCAAGGGGACTGTTAATGCTGCACAGCTAACAAAACAAGCACAGTAGATGTGTATATATTGATATGTAAAAGCAAGCATGATATGTTAAGTGTAAAAGCAGGTAACAAAACAACGTGGTTGATTTCATTTGTGTAAAAGGAAGTATTTCAAGTTATAGAAGTGCATATTTTCAGTACCATGTTTACTTGCATGGAAAATACTTGAAAAGATATCCCCAAACTGTTCGTGGCAAAGACTTGGGGAAGAGAAAAAGGAAATGGGGTGGTTTACTTCATAAACTGGTATACCATTTACATTTCTTTAAAGAGTATACATTTTCACCATAAAATTTAATTCTAAAAAGTCGTACACATTTTTAAATACATTTATTTGAGGCCTCGAATGTACTGAACACATGAAAAGGCACACTTAGTGTGACAGGAAGACAGATTTAGCAAAGAACATGCTTCAAGGTTGCACAGCACCCACAGTCACATAAAGACAGCCATAAGCAGTGATGTTTTGGTTGCCATTTATCCCTAGTACCCATCACAGTGCTTGGTACATGGAAAAAGGTCGATAAGTATGTGCGGAATACATGGGTGAATACATAAATGGAGGCACATATTAAGGACCAAAAGTCATCCATGACTCTTATCCCTACCATATTTATTCCTTCATAAGCCTAAGTTATTCATTTGAAGAAATTTTAATTTTGATGTTCTGTGAGCTCCTCTGGATGCTTTCAGTTTGTCCCGTGGCTAAGTCCACAGGCCCTAACGGGTGCTGGGGGATGTCTCTGCTAACCCCCCTCAGAGCAGTTCTCAGGCTGAAACCGGAGACATGAGTCACATGTGTGCAGGGATGGCAACAACTTAGAGTGTTCCCATGCTCTATTCTTTGTGCCTTTTGGATCCCATGCTGTTTTGAAGACCATGTTCTAGAGAACTGTCCAGCAAAGACCATATGTGTAGTATCAAAATAGTAACTGCTTGTATTAAAGTTCTTTCCCACAAACACATCGTCTTATACCCAATCCAAACAGGAATGCAGCCAAGTAGAGGCCATTGCTTGATGTTTAATGTACATCATCAAAACGTCAAGACCCCATCCCTGGCTTCTGGTTTTCTGACAATGTAGTAAGTAATCTAGATAGTACAATAATTCTCCTACATGCTGTACATTCTGGACAGTACACTTGAGGAAGAAAAATGTATAATTCCATCAGTTAGGATCCTCTTGGCTTGTTACCTAGATTTTCTGTTCCGTATTTCAGCTAAGATGTTTTGTTTTTTTTTTTAGGTCAATATCAGTGTATTTTTTTTGGAAGTTTTTTTTTATAATTATTATTTATGTCTTTTACATTTTGCATTCCCCTTGGGTAGCCCACCACCAATTCACCTATGATCCATCTCCATGGTCCCTTGTATTCTTTTCTATTCCATTTTGTGCTCTTATCCTCTTCTCCCCCCGCCGCCCCTCCCACTGAGTGTCTCTTTCCTATTTGTTTTCCCTATAGTCCTGTTATAAGTGAAACCATTCGATATTTTTCTTTTTCTTTCTGGCTTATTTCACTGAGTATGATTCCCTCTAATTCCATCCATGTCGCTGCAAATTGCATGTGTTTATCTTCTTTCCATGTTGAATAGTACTCCATTGTGTATATGTACCACATCTTCTGGATCCAATCATCTATTTTTGGACATCTGGGTTGCTTCCATACCTTTGCTATTGTGAAT